>JAAAWM010012046.1:0-154589 GCA_036873465.1 Thinopyrum obtusiflorum
AAGGGTTTTGTGTAATACACGATATGGCGGCACGGTAGTTGAAAATTGTTCCAAACTGGTTACTGTGGCGAATTCTATAACAAAAGCTAAGTATGTTGATGCTTTGAAAGCGACAAACAAAATGTTGAATCATATAGTTCATTCATGAACTTAGTATGGTTCCAAGATGGCTTTCGTCAATGGGACACTACTGCAGGTAGTTGCTCCATAACTCAGTCTGAGGAATCCAGGTTCGACCTGTGATTCACATATATACAAAGCCAAGTCCACACAAAATATGAATTTTGTGAAAGCATAAAAACGCGAGGATATGCAAAGATACACACGGAACTGAAGTTGTCAGATCCGCTAGACATCAGGCTATACCACATGCGAAGCATATTTTACACCGGTATGCCATAGGTGTAAAGTGCATTAGCATTGACTAGATTAATGACTCTAGTGCAAGTGGGAGTCTGTAGGAGATATGCCCTAGAGGCAATAATAAATGCTATTATTTATTTCCATGTTCATTATTATGTTTATGTTCCATACTATAACTGCTATGGTTCTCGAGTCTGCAATAACACGAGGCTTGAAGGAAGATCAAGTGTTGTGTGGAATAATAAATGGTAAAATGTATTCCTAGTCTGGCCTCTAAGACTAGATCAAGTGTTGCATGATGGTTCTGTTTTCCTGATCATGGGCATGACTATGCCGGCAACTTTGAGGGCACAATGTTAGGAGAACACTTGTGTTGAATCGACCCGATTGATGTTATGCTATGAGATGCATTTGTCACAAGTTAATGGTTAATAACATAGAGGAAGTTTACGTTTGCATAATTCCTCAGACCATGACAGTATCGAGTTTCTTCATGCTTGATTCCTGGACTTTGGGGTTTGTTAAACGTCATCCGTAACTGGGGGCCATTACGGCGGCTTATGGGTTCATGGGAAAGTATGTCAAGTAACTTGATAGCTCAAGATTGAGATTTGCTCCTTCGACGATGGAGAGATATCTCTGGGCCCTCTCGGTGTTACAGTATCCATCATCGTCTGGCCAGACACAGGGTGATTTGATCACAGGGATGTCGGAACATGGGAACGAGAAAAGAGAACAATGCCGGTAACGAGGTAACTGGCATAGTGGACAAAGTTGTTGATCCACAGGGATGCCGTTAAATCTCACCTCGGGTATTGTAACATATCGCGAAGCAATAGGAATAGCACATGGCAACTGGAGGTTCACTCGAATATTCATTTGTGTGGGTATAGGGGTCAATACGGGTGTCCACGGCTCCGATGTTGATCATTGATCGAAAAGTGTTCCGGGTCATGTCTATACTTCACCGAACCTATAGGGTCACACGCTTAAGGGTCATCTATCTACTGAATACTAGACAGGGAGTATGAGAGAAAATCACCGGAAAAGTTTCGGACGTAACGGAAACGTTTCGGAAAGGACACCGGAATAGTTCCCGTAAAACTGAAAAGTTGTTTCAGGAGATACCATTAAGTCAAATTGGTTTCGGCACATGCTTGGAAATTCTTGGAGGATGCCAGAAGTGTTCTGGAAACTTCTGGGAATTTTCCGGGATAAAAACCGGAAATGTTCCGGAGCTACCGGAACCGATTTGGTTGCTTTTCGCAGATGAAAATCACTAATCCGAAATTGTTTCGGAATGAATCCAAAATCATTTTAGTGGGTACTGGAATGGTTCTAAGACCCACAGAAATATTTTCGGATTTAACAGTCACGGAAAATTGGTTCCATGAATAGTGAATATCATTTTATGGTTACTTTATTTGAAAGCCACCTTTTAGGGCTTTTGCAAAAAGGCTTCTAGAGGGGCTTGGGGACCAAGGAAGCCTGTAGCGACCCGACCTCAAACGGTCAAGCCTCTTTGTATCTGTGCCATCCCTGAATCAGTATGCTGGCACACACAGTACATCAATGTATATATCAAAGTGCAATCACATGTATAAGTAATGTAAAACTGATATATACCTCATAAGTCTCAGCGGAAACGAATAATCGGGTGTGGAGTTCCATCAACGCCATCGGCAGGTTTAGTGTAGACTGTAACCCAACAACAAAACTCACTCGTCATCGAAATAATCCTGTAACATGACACGTTGCAGCCGTGTAGGTCAGTACATTGAATGTACCAGCAAGATCACTGTAAGATGAACAGATGATAAAAACTATACTATATGCAATATGGCTTTGTGGCTCTGTGTCTGAGTTTTATTTTGCATAAAAGCTAATTTTATTTTCCCTACAACAAAGGATAGTCCAGGAATCTCTACTACAAAGCAGATACCTATACATGACATGGTTCCGCCAACCGATGTCTCATAACCCATAATAGATATAAGTGGCCCTCAATTAATTATCAGTCTGGTGTTGAGAGTTCCGAGATAGATACAAGTCCAGAGGCTCAAATTGTCCGTAACCAGGGACACGGCTAATCGATTAGGTTTTAACCCTCTGTAGAGGTTTGTACACATTACCCGCAAGATTCGATCCCTCCCGTTTCGTCCTCGCACTTCAGATCGTTTGAGAATAGGACGATCGAAACATGGTCTTCCAAAGAGTTCCTCTGACCACTGTCCGGTGCTCATCCAATCCTACCATAGTTCTACATCCGCTAGCACCGTCCCAGCCAGAGTCACAACTAAGGTCAACCAATCTAGAGTCCATAATGATTTGCGGTTGCACAGGTAAGCTTCCGGGCATGAAGTATTCTTCCGTCTCTTTGAGTATGGGTGAAGCTTTCCGCAAGATGTCATGGCGCTTCTCCATGCATCCCGGGTCATCCACTGGTTGCTCCAAGGTGCCCATCTAAACCATCCTTCACCCAGTAGTGTGTATTGAATTCTTGTCTCGAGTCTTGAAGTCTCAAGGTCCTGAAGATGCAGTCCTTGCAGATGCCATCATGAAGTTGTCGTCATTGACGTAGAGTCCTCCATTCTCATACCAGTCCCGAGCACTCATAACAACCGCGTCTACTATAGCGTAGCATTAAAATAAATAATGTCCCGGGCTTGGTAACAGGGTGATGGGTTCCTACCTCATGCATACTACTCAACTACAAGGATTCAATATCACTACTGGAGGGATTATTGCAAGGATGAGACTAAATGCAATAAAACATAGGTATGAAAAGCATGGTCAAAGTGAACTTGCCTGGTAAGTTGATGAAGATAATATCGCTCCCAGAATAAAGACTTGGTAGAATTATTCGTCACTCCATTGAAAATCTATATAGTCAACATAGCTTTCACATAAGCAAAACACTCTAGCAATCAATTCTATCAATCATAATAACACTCAATCAAAATAAAAGCAACAAATAAATCCATAAGAAAACCAAATAGAAATCCAAAGAAAATTTCAAGGAAAACTACAAGGAAACTATAGAGTTTTTACTACAACCAACACAAAAGTAGTTTTTGACCTAATTAAACTTAACAGAAAATAAAATACTAAACTAATAAATTAACAGAAAAGAAATATAGTTTTCATTAAAATAACAGAAAGAATTTTTCATAAACTTTTAGTAGCAAAAAGAAATAAATAAAAAGCTTTTATGAAACTCTAACTATGACCTATACAAGTTTTCATACAAAACTAAAGAAAATAATTTTTTTAAAATAAAATAAAATTGTCTACTGTTCAATAACAGAAACCAAACTAAATTTGTCAAAAAGACAAAAAGGGTTTTAGTTAAAAATAAATAAATACCAAGGGAAAAGAAAATAACACTAAACTATGTAAAACAGTACTGTTTTGCTTAAAACCCTAATTTAAGGTAAACAAAAACTAATTTGCAAAAGCCTACTGTTTATACAAATGATCAAGTGATCACTAGCAAAAAGAATTAATCAAAAAGCTATTTTTAAATAAGAGTTATTAGCAATCTAGTGTTTGTAACAAATCTGTTTGAATTCGAAATTTAAAAAGTTCAAAAATATTTTTTGTTGGTTTCTCTGGATAGATGGGATTTTTTTAAAACCGTAGGAAAAAGAATCATCAAAATCGGAGTTGTAGATCTAAAGATATAAAAAAAACTGAATCTAAAAAAAAAACAGAAACAAAAAAAAAACAGAAGGTGCGCTAGCTACGTAGCGGGCTACACAGGGGTATGCGATCCGAAGTTATATTGCGCTCGGCCGTAACTTAAAACTGCGCGTGTTCGATTAATAAAAGAAAAAAAGACGAACCGATTCGACGTAAATCATAATAAACCGTATACTAAACCGAACCAACCGATCTACAAAACCTTTTTTTTTTACTGAACGAACAGAGCGCTCGTACACTTACAAAGAAGAACGAGCGTTGCGTGGAGATCGGGGGCGGTGGTGGCGGTGGCTCCGGCGGTTGTTGGCGACGGCGGGAGTGTCTAGAGGATGCACCGATGAGTGGCTCGTCCGGTGGTGGAGTCGGAGATGGTCGGCGACGACGAACAGCGACGGAACGAAGCGGTGAAGCTCGGTGCTCTGGTTGCTCCGGCGAAGACAGCAAGGTTGGTACGGCGGCTGTAGATAAAGAGGGATCACAAGACCATGTCAAACAGAGTTTAGGGGTCGAGAGAAATTGGAACCCAAAATAAGGAGGCTCGGGATGGCTCACCGGCGTCGGAATCCGGCGATGAACTGCAGCTTCTGCGGCGAGATCCAAATGGCGAGGGCGTGCGATACGATGGGTTTTGGCGAGGGGTTTCGAAGGGAATCGGTCGAGGAAGGTCGTGGCTATTTATAGGACATATTTCTTGGGCCTGGGGTTGACTTGGGATAGGTTTTCCATGAAGATCGGATGCGGAGCGGCGTCGGTGCGTGTACGCATAGGTTTCTCTGTTTCTGTTCATGGGGAAGAAGAAAGAGGTGGGGTCTAGCTTTAGGTGGAAGTCAAGGAGCGAAAAGGTTTCCAGGAAACGAGCGGGCGAGCGAGCGAAGGGAGTCGGACGTGGGCGCTCGCCCCCTTTTTTTTTTTGCGTGGGCGCTGGCCTCGCTCGGCTCGCTGCCTCGCTGGAGGTCGCTGGCTGCCCTGGCGCTGCGGCTGGGCCATGGCCTCGCTGGCGCTGCGGCTGGGCCGGCTGGCGCGCTTGGCCTGGCCCTTTTTTTTTATAAAACAGCGAGAAAACAAAATAAATAAAGAGAAAAAACATTTTATATAGACATATTATATACCAAAATTTTCATAATAAAATTTCCTAAAACATGAACATATTTTCATGACGAAATGAAATAAATTAAAAAAAATGTTTTTTTGCATTAACTCCAAAATGAAAGGGAATTTGAGTTTCAAATAAATTGTCAAACATTGTCTCTGATTTTTTTGGAGTGTCATATTCCTCCTCTCATATATTTTTTTTATCAGAGAATTTTTTGACAAGATGCAAACTTAAAATTAGATAGGGATTCAAAATGGAAATTTTTTTGGGAAAGTCCTTTTATTCCCTCTCATTTGAATTTTTTTTTCCACAAAGTTTCAAACTCCACTCACTTTCAATCAAACAAACAAACATAAATATTTAATTAATATAACATTCCAAAATTTAGAATTTTAGGATGTTACAAACCTATCACACTTAAAATGAATCTCGTCCTCGTGATTCGAAGAGGCTAGCACGAAAAGGTTAGGGTTTGGGGGTCTTCTAGCAAATCCATTGATCGGATTGGTCTAGTGTGCTACCACACTTAAAAGCATGGTTATGGTTCCAACAAAACTTATGTACTCCTTCCTTTGGATTAGCAATGTCGGTCTTCTCAGATCTTTGGGATAACTCCTACACTGGGCTCTTCTGGTAGGGGCATAATGTTTTCCTCAATTTCTTGTGTTCCTTCGTCCTGATAGGGTTCTTTCGAGACTGGATCTTTTTAGCTGGCAGGTCTGTCGCCAATACTAAACAATTATCGAAATCTCATGGTGGTCAACCATTACAGGTTTCTCCTGCAGGAAAATGGTCTGGGTTGAATCTCATCGTATATCCTACGATTGGCACGGTTGCCTGTACAGGGTTCCATCGTCCTGCCATTCTAAGGTCTTTCGCTTATCGTGTTGACACTCTTCTAGGGTTTTGAGGCTCTCTGATTTTCCATCAACATATGATAGTTCATGATAGAAGTCTTCGGTATGGGGGCCAATCCATCCCGTACTTGAACCATTACTACATACGCAGACAGTGAATCACATATTCTAACACTTGGGCATCCTCACAAGCATTGCAGAATTTCTCTTGTTGTCGAACTGAGTTCGGATATATCCATAATTCTGCAAGCTGAACAAAACATCTATCGTTTCTTCACGACTCTCGAGTTTTCGTATCCTTCTATGTAATGTCTGCAGATGAACTCATAGCGTCTTCCAAATTTCCTCCTTCAACAAGGTAGTGCTTGCTCCATATTAATTCCTGGGCCTGTGGGTTATGGGCCCACTTCAACACCTGTATAGCTTTAACTCATCCTAGGGTTACAATTGTTCCATATTCCAACATTACACCCCATTTAAGTCCGACATTACTTCATTCCTTCATATCCATCATATCAAAAACCAAAACTCCAACTCAATTTTGTCCAAACAACACTCTGCGGAATAAATTTTTCTTTCCATAAATCAGGTGTTCTCATAGGGTACTACCACCCTTAAAATGCACAATTCATCCATAGACCAAATTCCTCATATCCTCGAAACTGGTCTAAATCTATGTTCATACAGTAACAACTCATTCAATTCAGCATATGAAATTTGGACACATTAACTTTATTTATTCATATTACAATATCCGAGACTTCCATTACATAAATTCAATTCCACATCCTTATGAAAATAAATGCTTCCTACTATACTTATTATCAATACCAAAATCGCAACTACTCGGCTCCAGCTTTCATCTTGTCAGGACATTTAGTAGCATAATGTCCTGCTTCCTTGCAGCGAAACAAATGACTTCCGATATGTCTCGGGGCTTCTTTGTGATTATGTAGGCTCCTTGGATTTTTAGCTTTTTTTCTGGACATTTGTCAGCGTAATGACCTAAATCCTTGCACCTGTAACAAGTGATATGACTAAGGTCCTTTTCTACAGAAATTGGGTTGTTCTGGGGATGCCTTCGTTTTCTCTTCCTGGATTTCTCCGTAATGATCAGAGCTTCTATTTCCTGTGGTTCAAACTTCACTTCTGCTGTCGGGAAGTCTCCCAGACACTCTTGGCTTTCCTTCGTGCAATACTATGAGAAATGTCCTTCTTCTCCACATGAATAGCAGGCTTGGGCGAAAAATTTGTTTAGGCCTTCTCCATCGAGGTCTTCAACATCTTCCTTCATCGCAGGTTCTTCTGAATTTTCCCTGAGGGCTTCTTTCTGCTGCTTGGTAATTTCTTCTACCTTGGGATAAAGGTGGCACTGAGCCGGGAAATGAGTAGCTCCTTCACACAGGAAACAAGTAACCTGCCTAGTCGGGCATTCTTCAGCTGGATGATTTTCTTCACAATGAGTGCATCCATCCTTGTGTTCCTCCTGGGTGTATCCTATTTCTCCGCAAATCTTGCAGGCACAGGGTTTCTTCTTCGGGTTATCATAGTGCTTCCGAATAAGACGGGATCTTAACAGAGTCTTCTTGAATTCCTCCGAAGTTCTTGCTCCGTTTGCATCCTTGTATGGCTTGATGCATTTTCCACCAGGTTGCAGCACTTTTTGTAAAGTACTGAAGAGCGTATTGAACCTCATACTTGCTTCCAATCGAGTTGTTCCTGAAGTGATCCTCCATATTCTGAATCCATAGTTCTGCCTCCGGTTGAGTCATCGATCCAGAGAATACCAGTCCTTCTTCATTCATCATCTATTGGTTCCAAGGGTTTTGGGATGAGATACAGGAGATAGAGAGGGATACACACAATACAAACAATAATTTTGAAAACGGGTTTTAGTTGTGGCTATCAAAAAACATCACACAAACGACAGCTCACAAATCATCGTATCTAACATGAGTATATAACAGGGGTTTGGTCTTCTAAAGGTCAAATAATTCCTCAGATTCTTCAAATTCTTCAAGTCTTCGGAGTCTTCAACTGTTGTAGCTTCAATTCTTCTATTGCATGGTGAAATCCTCTTTACTCTGAAGAGGTCATCAGTTGTCCAATATCTTTTCCTTCTTGGAGCGGCTTCAGCTGATTCTCCGTGTGGTCAAAAGGGAAAGGGGTATATTCTAACTATTTGAGGTAAGAGGGAATATTTGCTAAAATCAGAAAAGATGAGAAGTAAAGGATCTTTTTGAAAATAAAGTTTTAGAGATATCCTGTCCTAAGGGCTTTCCAATTCCTAGGGTAACGTCCTACAGTCAACATGTGCTCTGATACCATATCTGTAGCGACCCGACCTCAAACAGTCAAGCCTCTGTGTATCTGTACCATCCCTGGATCAGTATGCTGGCACACACAGTACATCAATGTATATATCAAAGTGCAATCACATGTATAAGTAATGTAAAACTGATATATACCTCATAAGTCTCAGCGGAAACGAATAATCGGGTGTGGAGTCCCATCAACGCCATCGACAGGTTGAGTGTAGACCGTAACCCAACAACGAAACTCACTCGTCATAGAAATAATCCTGCAACATGACACGTTGCAGCCGTGTAGGCCAGTACATTGAATGTACCGGTAAGATCACTGTAAGATGAATAGATGATAAAAACTATACTATATGCAATATGGCTTTGTGGCTCTGTGTCTGAGTTTTATTTTGCATAAAAGCTAATTTTATTTTCCCTACAACAAAGGATAGTCTAAGAATCTCTACTACAAAGCAGATACCTATACATGACATGGTTCCGCCAACCGATGTCTCATAACCCATAATAGATATAAGTGGTCCTCAATTAATTATCAGTCTGGTGTTGAGAGTTCCGAGATAGATCCAAGTCCAGAGGCTCAAATTGTCCGTAACCGGGGACACGGCTAATCAGTTAGGTTTTAACCCTCTACAGAAGTTTGTACACTTTACCCGCAAGATTCGATCCCTCCCGTTTCGTCCTCGCACTTCAGATCGTTTGAGAACAGGACGATCGAAACATGGTCTTCCAAAGAGTTCCTCTGACCACTGTCCGGTGCTCATCTAATCCTACCGTAGTTCTACATCTGCTAGCACCGTCCCAGCCAGAGTCACAACTAAGGTCAACCAAGCTAGAGCCCATAATGACTTGCGGTTGCACAGGTAAGCTTCCGGGCATGAAGTATTCTTCCGTCTCTTTGAGTCTGGGTGAAGCTTTCCGCAAGATGTCATGGCGCTTCTCCATGCATCCCGGGTCATCCACTGGTTGCTCCAGGGTGCCCATCTAAACCATCCTTCACCCAGTAGTGTGTATTGAATTATTATCTTGAGTCTTGAAGTCTTGAGGTCCTGAAGATGCAGTCCTTGTAGATGCCATCATGAAGTTGTCGTCATTGACGTAGATTCCTCCATTCTCACACCAGTCCCGAGCACTCATACCAACCGCGTCTACTATAGCGTAGCATTAAAATAAATAACGTCCCGGGCTTGGTAACAGGGTGATGGGTTCCTACCTCATGCATACTACTCAACTACAAGGATTCAATATCACTACTGGAGGGATTATTGCAAGGATGAGACTAAATGCAATAAAAAATAGGTATGAAAAGCATGGTCAAAGTGAACTTGCCTGGTAAGTTGATGAAGATAATATCGCTCTCAGAATAAAGACTTGGTAGAACTATTCGTCACTCCATTGAAAATCTATATAGTCAACATAGCATTCACATAAGCAAAACACTCTAGCAATCAATTCTATCAATCATAATAACACTCAATCAAAATAAAAGCAACAAAGAAATCCATAAGAAAACCAAATAGAAATCCAAGGAAAATTTCAAGGAAAACTACAAGGAAACTATAGAGTTTTTACTACAACCAACACAAAAGTAGTTTTTGACCTAATTAAACTTAACAGCAAATAAAATACTAAACTAATAAATTAACAGAAAAGAAATATAGCTTTCATTAAAATAACAGAAATAATTTTTCATAAACTTTTAGCAGCAAAAAGAAACAAATAAAAAGCTTTTATGAAACTCTAACTATGACCTATACAAGTTTTCATACAAAACTAAAGAAAATAAATTTTTTAAAATAAAATAAAATTGTCTACTGTTCAATAACAGAAACAAAACTATATTTGTCAAAAAGACAAAAAGGGTTTTAGTTAAAAACAAATAAATACTAGGGGAAAAGAAAATAACACTAAACTATGTAAAATAGTACTGTTTTGCTTAAAACCCTAATTTAAAATAAACAAAAACTAATTTTCAAAAGCCTACTGTTTAGACAAATGATCAAGTGATCACTAGCAAAAAGAATTAATCAAAAAGCTATTTTTAAATAAGAGTTATTAGCAATCTATTGTTTGTAGCAAATCTGTTTGAATTCGAAATTTAAAAATTTCAAAAATAATTTTCGTTGGTTTCTCTGGATAGATGGGATTTTTGTAAAACCGTAGGAAAAAGAATCATCAAAATCGGAGTTGTAGATCTAAAGATACAAAAAAATACTGAATCTAAAAAAAACAGAAACGAAAAAACCGTAACTTAAAACTGCGCGTGTTCGATTAATAAAAGAAAAAAAGATGAACCGGTTCGACGTAAACTGTAAGAAACCGTATACTAAACCGAACCAACCGATCTAAACGAAAACCAATCTACAAAACTGTTTTTTTTTCTCTGAACGAACAGAGCGCTCGTACACTTACAAAGAAGAACGAGCGTTGCGTGGAGATCGGGGGCGCTGGTGGCGGTGGCTCCGGTTGTTGTTGGCAACGGCGGGAGTGTCTAGAGGATGCACCGATGAGTGGCTCGTCCGGTGGTGGAGTCGGAGATGGTCGGCGATGACGAACAGCGACTGAACGAAGCGGTGAAGCTCGGTGCTCCGGGTGCTCCGGCGAAGACAACAAGGTTGGTACGGCGGCTGTAGATGAAGAGGGATCACAAGACCATGTCAAACAGAGTCTAGGGGTCGAGAGAAATTGGAACCCAAAATAAGGAGGCTCGGGATGGCTCACCGGCGTCGGAATCCGGCGATGAACTGCAGCTTCTGCGGCAAGATCCAAACGGCGAGGGCGTGCGATACGATGGATTTTGGCGAGGGATGTCGAAGGGAATCGGTCGAGGAAGGTCGTGGCTATTTATAGGACATATTTCTTGGGCCTGGGGTTGACTTGGGATAGGTTTTCCATGAAGATCGGATGCGGAGCGGCGTCGGTGCGTGTACGCGTAGGTTTCTCTGTTTCTGTTCATGGGGAAGAAGAAAGAGGTGGGGTCTAGCTCCAGGTGGAAGTGGTTTCCAGGAAACGAGCGGGTGAGCGAGCGAAGGGAGTCGGACGTGGGCGCTCGCCCCCTTTTTTTTTTGCGTGGGCGCTGGCCTCGCTCGGCTCGCTGCCTCGCTCGAGGTCGCTAGCTGCCCTGGCGCTGCGGCTGGGCCATGGCCTCGCTGACGCGCTTGGCCTGGCCCTTTTTTTTTTATAAAACAGCAAGGAAACAAAATAAATATCAAAAAATTTATATACCAAAATTTTCAGAATAAAATTTCCTAAAACATGAACATATTTCCATGACGAAATGAAATAAATTAAAAAAAATGTTTTTTTGCAATAACTCCAAAATGAAAGGGAATTTGAGTTTCAAATAAATTGTCAAATATTGTCTCTAATTTTTTTGGAGTGTCATATTCCTCCTCTCATATATTTTTTTATCAGAGAATTTTTTGACAAGATGCAAACTTAAAATTAGATAGGGATTCAAAATGGAAAAAAATTTGGGAAAGTCCTTTTATTCCCTCTCATTTGATTTTTTTTTTCCACAAAGTTTCAAACTCCACTCACTTTCAACCAAACAAACATAAATTTTTAATTAATATAATATTCCAAATTTAGAATTTTAGGATGTTACAAAGCCCCTGATGGGGAGCCCCCAAGGGGGTGGCCGGCCAAGCATGGTGGTGCTCCATGGAGCTCCACATGGCCTCCCATTAATTTTGCCCATATCACCCTCATGTGTGACCTAATGCATGGGAGTTTTTGGTAATTTATGGAGGCACCCTACCCCTTGGTTTTTCTATAAATAGAGATGGAGGGGGCTGCCCAAACCTCATCCCTTGCTCTCATACACATGCCATAGACTTGTCTGGCTTCTCTCTCCCTCCCAGCAAAATAGTTTCGTAGAGCCAAAAGGCTGTCTGGGTTTCGGCAGGAACTAGTTCTGGACGGCGAAGCCCTGCTGGATAGATGACACCGTATGTGTGCAGCCCCGTAGAGAGGTCGTAGTTTCGATCTTTGTGCCCGAGGGGTTGTTCGAGTGTGCCTCCCGAAGGGCTGTCCGAGTGACCGTCCGAGTTTCGAGGGTCCTCCCAAAGGGCTGTCCGGGACACCGTCCGAGGGACTCTCCGACCGCCTCCCGGAGGGCTGTCCGTGGGGCAGACGTGGGAATACATCCTCGCGGTTGGGAGGTTGTAAATGCTAGCTGCGGGGATCTGCACCGCCGATCATCATCGACTCTACTTTCGCTGCGCTACGAGTCAGTAACGAAAAGATCACAAACCTTGTATGCATCTCCATAGTGATCCTGGGCTGGTGCGTAGGTCGGGAAATTTTTGTTTTCTGCCGCGTTACCCTACAGTAGCCCCTCCATCAGAACAGAGTGAAGTCTTCCACCAGACTCCAGCTCCACCTTCAACATGACTCCATGGTAGATGATCAGTCCACCCCGCGCCTTTTCGACTTCAAGCTCCCATGTGTATACTACCTTGAATCAACCCTGCGCCATAGTCTTGTCGAAGCCACACAAGCCCTCAAGCCTGCACCACATGTTTCCACGCCCCAGAAGTCGGCCACCATCAGCATCACGCTCCTATGTCGTCGTCGCCGAAATCACTGACATCTTCTGCTTTGACCAACATCCCTGTCGATCCGTCAGACTGTCACTGTCCAGTCCAACCCAGCCGAAATTATCCGACTGCAACCATGCTCCACCCTGCGTCGTGTCCGCCCGCACTTCTCCATGCATTGCTTGACGCCATGTGTATGCATGATCCTCATAATGCGCTTGACCACGTGTGTCAAGCCATCTCAACAAACCGACCCAAAAAAAACTTCCATGCAAACTGCACAAATTTCCCTTTTCCCTGTCACTATTTGCTATTGCTTGTCCGTGCACCTCATAGCAGAAAATAGATCGAGCTTGACCCATCCAAACTGCTCCCGTGCACACACGTGATCTTAGTTGCTTCCTTCTTTTCTCTTAACAAATCCAACGTGCGACCACTCAGTAAAAGCTTCGCTGGAAGGGGTCTGGGAGGAGAGCGAGCTAGAGTTTAGGAGGTGTGCGCACGCCCCGCCGTCTGCCGCTCCGGCACCGGCGGCCACCGCACACGCCGCGCTCCGTGTGGACGCGACGTCCACTCACCCGTCGTCGGCCACCCCCGGTCACGGCGGCCACCATTACTTTGGCGTGCCCACCGCGCTGCAGGAGGACTTTGTCATGGTTGCCACGGTGCCACTGGTTCTACGTCGTCATACTGCTGCTTGCGTTCTGGTTGAGGTTCATCTTTTTGGAGGAAAGTTAAGTTGCAATCTTTGCTGCATGCTGTTTCTCCCCCCTCCCTGATGCATATCTTCTGTTCTTGCTTGCCCTAGTTTGAGCGCCTTTGGATCGCTCTGTTGCTCTTGGTGTTCCATGGATGGCTTGCAGTTTCAGGATGTTATGCTTGCAAGGTATGGCTGCGGCACGGTTGAGCCGGTCGCTGGGCACGGCAGCCCTACTAGCATTCTTGCCGTCGACCTCAACGACGGCGTCGTTCTATCGCCGGAGTTTTTCGCTTCTCTTCTGGTCAGCTGGTTCGGGGGGTATGCCAACGGCTACCACGTTCGCTTGCGTCAGCACGGTTGCTTTCTGTTTCAGGTTGCTCATGAGTGCATCGCTAAGGAAATTGTGCTCCGCGAACGTTGGAGGTCTGGATAGATCGAACTTCCATTTATTTATTGAATAGACAGTTGAACTGAGAATACCATAACTATACTTAAGAGTAAAACACTAGGAAAAGCCCATATGCGACGAGGATTTTTTGTTGCTGTCGGAATAAGAAAAAGGCTAAATCCCATTGACATAATAACTGGAAGTGGGAGAAGAGGGATTACCCATGCATATTGATATGTATGTTCCATAAGAAAAGAAATTTCAATTTTTACTTGCAATTTTTACTTCAATTTTTATATAAAATTGTTTCCGATTCACCAAACCAATTCTTATCTCTTTCTGAAAGAATAAATAAAAAGAATAAGAAAAAATACTGAAATTCTTAATTTTTCCTAAATTTATCTCATTGAAATAATAAAAAATTAAGAATGGGTTTAGTTGGTTAAATTCAAAAAGTTAATAAAATAACTTCATTACCTAGTTATTTTATTACCTAAATAAAGATATTTATCAAAATAAAAAAAGTGGAATCATTTTACTTTCTATTCATAATTCATTTTTATATTTCTTTAAAACAAAGATGAAACAGCTCTCTTGTTCCATAATTAACGGATTGAGTTAATTCCAATGAAAACCTATGTTTATAAGAAATTATCGAATAGTCCTTACTTCATATAGAACTAAAATTCTAATGACTATAAATTACCTAAGTTTTAGAATGTCTTGTTTAAGAGACTCAGTATTTTTTGTTTTGATTGGAATTCCTTTCCTTTATGAAATACCATTCTGAACTTAATTAACTATTTGAATTTTCCCTTCTTTTTATCCCCCCGTCTTATCGGGGGGGGGGGGGGGGGGGGGGGGGGGGGGGGGGGGGGGGGGGGGGGGGGGGGGGGGGGGGGGGGGGGGGGGGGGGGGGGGGGGGGGGGGGGGGGGGGGGGGGGGGGGGGGGGGGGGGGGGGGGGGGGGGGGGGGGGGGGGGGGGGCAATAGATGTCTTTCACATACAACTAAAAAAAAGTAATTTCCTTTTTGAATGGCAGTTCCAAAAAAACGTACTTAAATGTCAAAAAAGTGTATTCGTAAAAATATTTGGAAGAAAAAGACTTATTTTTCCATAGTACAATCTTATTCTTTAGTAAAATCAAGATCATTTTCCAGCGGTAATGAGCATCCAAAACCAAAGGGTTTTTCTAGGCAACAAACAAATAATAAGATTTTGGAATAATATGAATTGACTTATCAAAAAAAGAATTCCAATTATTTAATAATTTTGATTCTTCTTTGAATGTACTTTTATGTGTCGAATTACTCGGTACAATATTCTTAGAACAAACCCCTCTTATATATACAAAAAAAAAGTTTTGTTTGGTATACTGTGTGCTAAGTATTCTTTTCCTATCAATGAACTTTTCATAATTTTCATAATAGAATCCTCATATTTTATTATGAAAATTATGAAAAGTGGAGTATTCTTACAATAAGACTTACAACTTCCACCTATCTTCTCCAAAATCATAAGGTTAGTAAATCTTATTAATAAGAGCATAAAGACTTTCATTCTATAAATTTTTAAAAAATCCAAAAAGCCTTTTCTATTTATCCATTTTAATTTCATCATTAAATAGAAACCCTTTTGGATTTTTTTCATTGTATTGAAAGAATTTTCAAAATTTAAACGAGAAATTCATTAGAAAAAATTAGTTCTATAATTGCAAGTTAGAAAAAAGAAGTTCAAACTCTTTCAAGCAGTGTTTCTATTGGGCAAAGCAAGAGTTTGTTGTAAAAAAAAATGGAAACGATACTATCAAACGAAGTCTATTTTAATGAAAACTCTAATGTTCCTAAATTTTATGGACTTTCCCAATATCGACGATTCCCGAGATAATAGCTATTATTCTTTTAAGTTACCTATTATTTGAAGTTAGCCGCCATGGTGAAATTGGTAGACACGCTGCTCTTAGGAAGCAGTGCTCAAGCATCTCGGTTCGAATCCGAGTGGCAGCATTCTTGAAAAAGAATACAATAGATTAGAAATCAATTCGAAATTTACAATTTTGTAATGGGACCTTCCCCTTATGCTTTCGGTCAGAATGTCACTTTCTGGCTTGGACCTTTCTTCTTGTCCTCCGCTTGCTCAAGTGGCTGGCCTGTCTTGGTCTGGTGCACGTCGTCGTGCATGGCTAGCTAACTCTACTCTGCCTTCGTTGCTTGGGCCGCACCCATTGATGGGTCAAGTTCAGCCCTGCGGCAATCGATGGTTTCATCCACGAATGCAGCTCGTGCCCAGGATTTCGGGGATCCGACGTCCGTCTGCATGCCGAGCGCTCTGATCCATGCAATGAGACCCCTGTGTGCAATCAATTATCTCTTAGCTCTAGTCCCTTAAATCCTCTTCTCCCGCCGGCTCTGCAGCCCACCGACCTATCCGGTGACGTTCAAACCCAGGAGTCTGTCGGGCGTGCGCGTAGCGTTCCGCTGCCCAGCCGCCTCTCTGTCGGGCAGAAATCACATATTGACCTAAGGACGAAATCAAATCACGATCTGACCTGGTCTCGAAAAAATTTCACATAACAGACCGTTTTGTGTGGCGCCCGACAGACGGGCGCTGCATTGCACTATGCAGCGCCGTTCTCTTAGGTGTCGCATGCCCGGCCAGCGTGGCAGCCCGGGGCCAGGGGCGGCCCCACAGCCAGCCGTGCAGCGCCCAACGCATAGGCGCCACACTTGTAATGTCCAACGCCTAGCGCTTAGGCGCTGCACAGTGACTTAAGCGCATCGGCCCAGCCCGACCAGGCAGTTCTTCCCCCTCTCCAGGAAGTTGCTCTCTGGACAGAGAGGGGGGGGGGGGGGGGGGGGGGGGGGGGGGGGGGGGGGGGGGGGGGGGGGGGGGGGGGGGGGGGGGGGGGGGGGGGGCTGTTGAGTTTCATTTGCCACATCGCGTGTATCGTCAGTTTGGTCTGTTCCAGCCTCACCCGCCGGCGATCTCCAATCCCTCCTACTAGGTAAACTCCTCCGTTCCCTTTCTTTTCCTCCGTAAATTTGTTGCCATTTTAGAGATTTGTCCAAGATTTGGCGGAACCCTTGATTTGCTTGATTTAGGATGTGTAGTCATAGTGGTACTACCGTAGTGTTGTTCATTAGTTCACAATATATGATTCTTGTTAGTGAAACCCTAGATTGTTTAGTTTTTTTAGATATATATGAGATGCCTATTTTTGTAGATAACTATGATATGTTGAGTTTTGTAGACATATATGAGATGTTTAGTTTTTTTTAGATATATATTAGATGTTGAGTTTATTTGAACACATATGACATATTCATTGTGTGAGAAGGAGATGTTGAGATTCTTGTAGTTGAACACATATTAGATGTTTAGTGTATACCGATATTTGAGATGAAGATGAACTCATATATGTTTATTGTTTGAACTTTGTAAGGATGGTTTGTCTTCTCGACAATGCCTACGACACACGACACCGGGCCTACATGATGCGCGAGAAGGAGATGGTAATAATGAGTAATCTAAATATTTTGCAAATTTGCCTTTAGTTGAAATTGACATGCCCTAAGATTTGTCATTACTTGTTTTTTTTGCAGAAGCTTGAACCTCTGAAGATTTGGTATCACGGGGTCTCTGGTCCTGCCATGCCTTACGATGAGCGGTACACACCCTACATCCAGCAGGCAGGACTCCTCCCGTGGATTCAGTTGGTCAGCCGGTCCACGCCGAACCTCAACGCTCCACTAGTGTCCTCTCTTGCTGATCGGTGGAGGCCGGAGATGCACAGTTTCCATCTTCGGACTGGGGAGATGACCGTGACGCTCGAGGATGTCGCCTTGATCACCGGGCTTCCTATCGAGGGGAGGCCTCTATGTATGAGCACCAATTCTGATGGGTGGCGCGAGCAGATGATTGCTCTTATCGGTATGGCTCCTACCGAGGCTGAGGCTGATGTAGAGGAGGGAGAAGAGAAGAATAAGAAGGAAAGGAAAGCAGCCGGAGCTGCTTTCACGTGGATTCAAAATAACTTTGCGACGTGCCCTACGGATGCCACTGATGATGTGATCCAGACACATGCTCGTGTCTATATGTGGTACGTTGTCTCGAGGACTTTGTTTCCTGACTCCACGGGCAAGAACGCTCCCTGGATGTGGCTGAAGGCTTTGACCGTCTTCGATAGCGGATGGAGCTGGGGTTCAGCGACTCTTGCCTACTTGTACCGACAGGTAGTTGGTTTGTTTTGCTATCAAGTCATTTCTTCATTAGCAATGCAACCTTGCTGTCAAGTTAACATTGTTTTCTTTCATATGCAGCTGGACGATGCGTGTTGCAGGATCACAGGTGGCGCAGGCACTGGTGGTAATATGCTTCTACTTTCTGTATGGAGCTGGGAGCATCTGCATGTTGGACGCCCGAAGAGCGTAAAGTTTAATCCTTGGGATGAAGATTACGAATTACGGCGCCCCACTTGGGCTTACAAGTGGGATGTGGTATCCGAGATGACGAACGATGTCAATCTCATGTACCAAAAGTACATTGCCGAGTTGGACACGATTACGCCTGACCAGGTAACGAGGACATTACTTCAGTCATTTGTCATGCTTGCCTGAAAAATAGCCATCAATGTTGCGTTGTTGCCCTATTTCATAGGTGGTATGGCAGCCATATGGCGCCAATGATAGAATTGGGTACACCGAGGAGTTTGCCATCAACCCGATGTGCTTGCGGGATAGGGATCTCTGGCTTATGCGGTGCCCACTGATATGCAACTGGGCTGTTGAGTTTCATTTGCCACATCGCGTGTATCGTCAGTTTGGTCTGTTCCAGCCTCACCCGCCGGAATGGGTGGACACGGACAAAGCACTTCATAGGTAAGAGAGTGTGAACCGTTTTGACTAAGCATCGCCACTCCTTCTTGATTGTGCTAATGTTTGGTTTTGTACCATGCAGGTTGGACAGGAGACAACAGCGGAAGATAAAGGACTAGGACAAGCATCATGCATCGTATGTTACCCATTTCCATATTAGTGTGGAGCAAGCTCATAACAATGCACACGGCCACCTTCGTGAGCATTGCTCACTTGCTTTCGATAACTACCTATGATGGTTTCTTGAAAATGCTCGAGTCGAGATATGCTCGCCGGCATACAACGATGATATTCTTGAAGAGCCCGTAAACTTTGAGGATGTATCGAAGCGGCGGTACAACAAAGATGTCAGGGAAGGGCAAGGAGTCCCTACTGTTCCGATGATTAACTATGTGGTAAAGTGTTCCCTTCTTTACTTTCCTGTTGGCCGTATTACACATGTTTGAATGGCTAACGTGTTACTTCCTTCTCATCCGCAGCGCGACCAGATCAAGAAATCAGCTGATGAAAGCCAGTCTATTCTTGAGAAGACACCGGTTGGAGACGGCAATGATGAAGGTCCACTACGAAAATTTCTGAAGGTACATATCGCACTCAGGTGTGTCCATGTTACATATCTTGCGGAGTTTGGTATCTTATACACTTGTTCATGTTACAGCGTCAGGCTCAGAAGTTAAGGCGGTTATCGAACCTTCTTGGTTGCCGTGATCCGGAATATGATGAACCATCTGCCTCTAGGTCTGGTACACCATCAGACCCCTTATCTCACAATCAGGGGGACGATGTGAGTTCCTCGTATGCTTATCTGGATGATGAGGGTGCGGTCACCCAAGAGGTATGACTAATCCTTTAGATGTGATTCTCACTTGATTACGACGCCGGTCTTTACCATATTGTTTGATTGTGTGATAGGGCCATGAGCTTGATGATGACATGACTTTGGCGGACGCTCAAGTTCGGTCCGCATATATGTTGAAGCCTAGGCAGCCCATACGCCGGTACACGCCCACCGACTTTGACAACAGAGGCAACCCAAAGGTGGTCGTAGGGACCTCGCGGATGGCTAGCTTGGATGATGAGGCAGAGGAGGAAGTGGCGGAAGAGGAGGCTCGTCCTAACAAGAAGAAGAAGAAGATTGCCTCCAGGCGTGGCACCAGGAACACGCGCGGAGAGCATTAATGCTTGTGTTTTTTACTATGGAAAGCATTAGTGAACTCTTACTAGTGTGGTACTTGTGTTTGCGAACTTGTAGTATTGTTGAATTATCCTAAATGATGTGATGTTCATGTTATTAGTTCTCTTTGTTCAGTCTATGCAGTTTACAGCACTACATTCATACTTGTGAGTTCAGTTTAGTTTGCTGCACATCTGTTTCTGCAGTTTAGTTTGCTGCACATCTGGCTGTGCATCCAAAGAGCCACAGAAGCTTTGCAGAAGTGACCATACCCAAAAATTGCTAAGTCAGTGTGCAGCGCCCAAGAGTCAGGCGCTGCACTATACTGTGTGACGCCTCCCCCTTGGGCGCTGCACTGTAGAATGCAGCGCCTGTGTTCTGGGCGCTGCACTGCTGTTTACTGCAAAAACAGAGTTGACAGCAATTTCAAAAACACAAATTTTATGCCGATGAGTTCATCACTTAAGACAATTCAAACATTACTACGACATAGTTCGCGACACATTCATTACAAATGACAAATTTGCCTAGTACGACATAGTTGACTACAAATGGCATCTTGCCCTAGAAGAAAGTTCATCACAAATACGGCATGGATACATCCGGTTTCATGACGAGTGCACCGAAGCGAAGTTCCTACTGAGTAGAGCGAGGCCATTTCCCCTTCTTGTCACGTGTCGAGTCCTCCTCTTGCGCCTCACGAGCCTTTGCAAGCTTTCTTGCCCTCTGCTCCTCACGAGCAAGTTTCGCTTGGCGTGCCCTCTCCTCCTCTCGTTTCTTCCGCTCCATCCTCTCCTTCTGACGACGCTCTTCCTCCAAGCCTCTTCGAAACGATTCTTCGAACCGCCGTTGCCGCCTAAGACAATCTTGATATTGGTCCTTTTGGACATCTTCTAGCACTTCATGATCTATCCACGTGAAGTACTTGCATAGAGGAGGCGGTGACTGCATACAAAATTTTTGTTAGTGTTGACACACATTTGAGAGTAACATTTTACTTCTCGAGCTTACCGGTGGTTGGTCATAGGCGTTAGTTGGAAGTGCATAGTCATAAGCATAGTTCAGGCATACAAAATATCTCTGCCCTTCCGTCCATGATTTCTTTCGGTCGGTGGACACCTTCACCTTGCAAACATCTCCACACCAACATGGCGGGATGTTGACATCTTTCTCCTTCACCTTGTCCAAAGATGCGTCCTCCCACTTGTTCGGCATGTCTTCTTGGTTAGCACATAGTGGCCTCGTCATGGAACCGGATGAAGCCATGCCTACAAAACCGAGAATTCTTGGTTAAACCTAACCCCCACTTAACAATAACCACAACCCTAACCATAACATAACCCTAACACCAACATCAAACACACATAACCCTAACCCTAGCATAATATGAAGCCTAACCATACCAAATTAGCAAAGAAACATAACATGATTCAACACAAATTTTCAAATCCAAGCCAAAACTAGGGTTTCCCCAAACTAGCAAGATTTGATCAAATGTGACAATTCCTATGGATGAAAACGAGGGGATCGGAGGAGATTACCTTAAGGGAGGGGTTGGCTTCGATATCCACGGACAATATCTCCGGATCTGAGAAGGATTTGAGAGGGGGAGAGAGGAGGGCAGAGGGGAGGCACTGAGCTTTGGGTTTGTGTGGGGGGTGGGGGTGTGTGGGGTGGGGATGGGTGGGAGGAGGGTGGGTGCAGCCTAAGAGATGTCCATATGTGCAGCGCCTAAGGTATGGGCGCTGCACATTAAAAGTGTGGCGCCTAGACCATGGGCGCTGCACTGCTGGAAAAGCTACTGGAAGTGTTCTGTTGTTCTCTGGACATGCCAGTCCAGAGAACAATAGAACACTTCCAGTAGCTTTTCCAGCCCAAAAATCGCTAAGTCAGGGTGCAGCGTCCAGAAGCTGGGCGCTGCACTATCTGCTGTTTTCAAATACCAAGTGTTGTTTATGTTTTGTGGTTCACATAGATGTCACATAATCATAAGTGATATCACATATAGTTGTCCAAAACACAGAAAGAAGACATAGCACATAGAGTAGTCCAAATCACATAGTCATACACACATAAAGGAGTTATAGCACATAGATTCGTCCAAAACACATTTAGGACTCATAGCACATAGTACCACACATTTTGGTTCACAAGGTCACATAGTAGCACACATTTTGCGTCGAGCAAGGTCCTCTCTTCTTCTTCTTCCGGCTCCCACCACCCCGGCATCTCACCTCCCCCTCCGTGTCCTCCACCCCCTTCATTGTTGCCATACCTACGAAAATGGCAACTTAATAGTTAGTCACACTATGCAAAATGACAATGACAACATAAATAACAAGATAATAGTAAGTCACATACGGCAATGGTCCATTGAGCCAAGAACACATTCCTCCACTACGACCACCGCCAAGGCCCACGGCCATAGCCACCACCAAGGCCTAGGCCATCACCACGGCCTCTACCACCACCGCGGCCTCTACCACCACCACGGCCTAGACCACCACCACGGCCTCTACCACCACCACCACCACCACGGCCTCTACCACCATCACCACGGCCAAGACCATCACCACAGCCTCTACCCACACCACGGCCTCTACCACCATCACCACGGCCTCTACCAACACCACGGCCAAGACCGTCACCACGGCATGTACCAACACCGCGGCCTCTTCTAAGACCTAGTTGACTCCCTCTTTGTTGCCTAGTTCCTTGTTGGCTTGGTTGATTTGATTGGTTTGGCACTTGGTCACTTGTTTGACTTGGTTGGCTACCATTTGCTTGGCTTGTGCTTGCATCATTTTTCTTTGATCTCTTTCTTGGTTTGGTACAAGTTCTTGTGTTGTGTCCCCCACCATTGCAATCCCCACAACGGGAGTGCTCACGAGGCTCTTGGAATTGGCCGGTGCCAGTTTCTCGACCGCCACCACGGCCCCATCCGTCCATGTCACCTCTAAGACACTTTGTCTGACGTCTTCCCCGTCTAATGACCTTCAATTCTGGGTCTGGCCATAGTTGAACTCCATGATACTCCGGCCATTGTGATTGGTCCAAGTATGGCTGAAACCGGGGAGCCCATGTATTCTTGACAGTCATGATTGAGAACTCGGACTCCCGCACGGTAAGAGGGTGATTGACGTCCACATTCCTAACACGGGATGCGTTTAACAAGTGTGAGCATGGGAGATGAAGCAACGATGGCCTCATGCAACTGCAATCACACCGTGTTAGGGAGACCTTGAAAGCCCGGCCTCCGTGTTGGTGGCCATCGTTTGTGGTTCCTCCAGGCTCTTTCACTTCATACTTCCACTCGTTGTTGTCATATAGAACAGCTTCTTGGGAGTCTGCCTTTCGTGATTGAAATTCCAACCATTCTTCAACCTTTGGTGGGAAATTATACTTGTGCTTTTCCTTGTTCTCACCAGCAATCTGCTTATCCGCCTCCATTGAGTACTTTAAAAAGTACGCATTCATCTTGTCAAATGTGTATTGAACTATTGCCGTCACGGGTAATGCACGTACACCCTTGAGCACCTTATTGAAGCATTCTGCCATGTTGCTTGTCATTTGACCATACCTCCAGCCATCTTCATCGAAAGCATGTGCCCACATATTCCTTTCGACAATGTTCTTATTGAGAAATTCAAGACCACCGGGGTCAAGTTTCTTGTGTCTGAGCAATGCATTGAACAATGTGGCAAACCGCTTGTCGGAGAAAGCGAGACAACAATCTTGAAGATCATCGGCCAACTCCTTGATACCACATGCCCTATAGAAGTTTGCACAAAAGTGCCTCATGCACCATCGATGGTGCAACTTTGTATGTCCGGGAATGTCAACCACCACCGCATTTAGAATTCTCGGATGGCGATCCGATATGACACAAATTTCCCTTTCAGCAGGTAATACCCTTGTTCTCAATTGACGCAAGAACCACTCCCAGTTATCATTGTTCTCCACCTCAACCAAAGCGAAAGCCAAAGGCAACACCTGGTTATTGGCATCACTTGCTATTGCAACCAATAAAGTGCCCTTGTATTGTCCGGTCAAGAACGTGCCATCAATGGCGATGACGGGCCGACAATGCTCAAAAGCCCTCACGCATTGCTCAAAGGCCCAAAATGCACGGCCAAATACTCGGACGGTCCTCCCGTTGTGAATCAATGTTTGGTGCCCATGAGGCTCAACCACGTGAACCATGCCTGGGTTTGTGGTGGCCATAGCTAACAACAACCTAGGGAGTCGGTTGTATGCTTCCTCCCAATTTCCATACAACATCTTGAATGCGGCTTGCTTCGCCTTCCATGCCTTTCCGTACTTCACCTTGTAATGAAAGATGGCTTTCACAAGGTCAATGACACTCTTGATGCTCATTGTTGGAAGTGTGGATATTTGGTTGGATAACCTGTAAGCAATGAACTCGGACGTGAGTTGTCTGTGTTGTTGGTACACAAGCTCGCCATCCGCATTCTTGTGTCGACACATGTGACTTGGTGTACAACTCACTATGCGCCAAGTGGGACCTCCTTTCCATGGCCTTGCACGCACAATCCATGGACATCTTGGCACTTCACATTTAACCGTGTAACACACATTGACATCCGAGTTGGCCACTTTATGTGGACGATAATGCGTAACCGAGTAGTTGTCGAGCCACATCTTCAATTCCAAGAAGGATTCAAACTCACAACCAGGATATATCCCGTTCTTGCCGTCTTCCAAATCACGGTGAGAACTTGGCCTAGCTCCAAGAGATATACATTTGCCACCATCTGCAACAGCTTCATCCGCGAGACTAAGATCCTTGAACAATGGTGTCTGGTGATCCCGCCCGAATACCTTCTTAAATGCTTGGGCCTCCTTGGGCGTGAACCCCTCCTCATCAACTTCTTCATCGGGACCATCGTCATCGGAGTCCGATGCATATGCATGAGAAAAAGGGATGGATTGGTCCATTGTCTCTTGCACATGATATTGCTCGAGATCACCTACATTGTTGTCATGGAGATCAACTTCGTTGTCATCCTCCTCGTACTCATAATTGTCCTCTTCAAAAGCTTCATTTTGGTTGTTTGAAACCGGGCTCAATGTTGGCCAAACTTGTTGCGTCAAATGAGGTTCACTAACTTGATCTTGGTTCATGGGTGGGGGAGTACTAGCAACCAATGGGGAGGGGTTCTGGTTCAAATCCAAATGCAAACTAGACTCAACCTTCTTGGAGGCAAATTACTCAAGAGCCTTGTCTGGAGATTCCGCAACCGTCTCCTTGTATGCAACCCAACGTTGCTCCGAGTTAACACGCATTGTCTTCCAATGGATGTGCATTCCAAAACCAGCATTATGCCTTCCCTCGAACTCAACAACGTCACTTGGGTCCATCCAATTCAAATCCTTCCTCACTTGTTCCAAGACATCCGCATAGCTAGGACTACTCTCAAACACCATGTCAAGCTCATCCGGGTCCGGCTCAACATTGCCTTTCAAAAAGGCCTCTTTATCCACATGATGAACATAAACACATGTTCTTCCCATCCCTATAATAATAAAAAACACACATATATCAAGTAAGTACTTAACAAAATATTTGCACAAAATACATAAGCCCTAACATATATATGAAACAATAACCCTAACCCCCACTTAACAATAACCACAACCCTAACCATAGCATAACCCTAACACCAACATCAAACACACATAACCCTAACCCTAGCATAATATGAAGCCTAACCATACCAAATTACCAAAGAAACATAACATGATTCAACACAAATTTCCAAATCCAAGCCAAAACTAGGGTTTCCCCAAACTAGCAAGATTTGAGCAAATGTGACAATTCCTATGGATGAAAACGAGGGGATCGGAGGAGATTACCTTAAGGGAGGGGTTAGCTTCGAAATCCACGGTCAAATACTCCGGATTTGCAAGATTTGAGAAGGATTTGAGAGGGGGGGAGAGGGGAAGAGAGGAGGGCCGCAAGGCTAAGGGTTTGGGTGGGGTGGGGGTGTGTGGGGTGGGGGTGGGAGGGGAGAGAGGTTGGGGCCAGCCTAAGTGACACACAGACTGTGCAGCGCCTAATAAACGGGCGCTGCACATTACAAGTGTGACGCCTAAGCGCTAGGCGCTGCACATTAAAAGTGTGGCGCCTATGCGTTGGGCGTTGCACGGCTGGCTGTGGGGCCGCCCCTGGCCCCGGGCTGCCACGCTGGCCGGGCATGCGATGCCTAAGACAACGGCACTGCATAGTGCAATGCAGTGCCCGTCTGTCGGGCGCCACAGAAAATGGTCTGTTATGTGAAATTTTTTTCAAGTCCAGGTCAGATCGTGATTTGATTTCGTCCTCAGGTCAAATATGTGATTTCTGCCGGGGCATGCCGGCCCTAACCCCTCCATTTACCCGGGTGCAGTATCCAGGCCTTTGCACTCAGGGAATTTCCTCCCGTTCTCTTCTCACGCGTAGTCGTTGTTCGCGACGCCCGCTACCTGCGTTCACGCTGGTCCGTCTCCCTCAGTCCAGTTTCTTTTCGTACTAAAAAAATCTCTCCCAGTCCAGCTAGCAGCTGTTGCCATTTGGTCACGTGAATTGAGGGATATTTTTTTTGCGGGGCGTGAATTGAGGGATATTTCCCCCACGAGAGGAGGGGATCGTACATGCGCCTCGAATTCCCCCAAGGTGGTTAGCTGCCCTGAGTTTGTTCCCTCCGGCAACCATATGAGCCCTAAGAAGAGGTGAATAATGGAATTTTAAGTATACACTACACACAATTATTAAGAAATTGAATATGCTACGGTTGTAAAAGTATTCGTTTTCTTAGTCCTAGACAAAATGTTCGTCGACATCGAGTAAGGGGTGGTCAGAGGGATGAAAATTCCTTATTTGACGTGCTTTGCGTCATGTTGTCGTTGCTTCGTGTAGAGGATTATTTATTTTTTGAGGGGTTGCTTCGTGTAGAGGTGACTGAGCCGGGCGACCGACCATGGCCCGACCCATTTAGAAGCAATTGAATCCTGGTTACCGGTTTTCGGTACCGTCCGGAAGTTTCCGGTTCGGTTTAGGTCCAGTTTTTTCCAATATTTTCCAGTTCATCTCTTTTTGGTTTTCTTAATTCAAACATTTCACACAATTCAAAAGATAGTTGGAATTAAAACGTTAAGGAACTAAAAATGGTTCATTTTTCAAGAAATGTTCCCAATTAAAAAAATGGTTCAAAATTGTTCACATGTTTTCAAAAAATCTTCAAAATTTCACATTTTTCAAGAAGTGTGAACAAATTTATTTTATTTTGAAACAATGTTCCGAATTTGAAAGTCTATTAACAAAATTTTAAAATGTTATTAAGATTTTCAAAAGTTGTTAGCTTCTCCATTGCGGAATTTCAGAAAATATGAAAAAAAATTGTTCACATTTAAGAAAAATCAGAGCTTTTTTTTAGCAACAAAAAAATGTTGGAGAACTCTTCCAAAGATGTTCTCAATCAATTTTTAAAAAACGTTAGCACAGCACCTCGGTCCACCGTTAGTGTCGCTGCAGCGCTCCAGTGCAGTCTCGCGCTGGATTCACCGCGCTGCTAATTTTCCGGCCGACTCGGGGCACTCCCTGTAAGAGCATCTCCAACAGCTGCGCTATATAAGCGCCGCGCTGGAAATTTGTGGTTTTTAGCGCGCACGCAATCGCTAAGTGAGCTCCAGCGGAGGCGTAATAACCGCGCGCGCGGCATAAAGAGTTCAGTGCGCGGTCCGAAATGCCATCGCACGTCGTTTATTTGGTGCGCCCGCTTCCGCGCGCCGCACACTCGAGCGCTCGCGCCTCACCCTCTCCGCCGCGCCACTTTTGCCCCGCCCGTGCCGCCGGCGAATTGACCCGATGGATGGCCGCGCCGGTACCCCCTCACCCCCTCCTACACCCGTGATCCCTCCGCCACCGCCGCAAACCCTAGCGCGGAGAGCTTTGGCTTCGCCTCCGCCGGTGCTCCTCCAAGCACCGGTATCGCGCGCGGCCTTCCGAGCTCCACATGATGATGCGGCGCACGACAATGAAGAGGAGGAGGAAGAATCGTCTTCGGATGAGGAAGATGAATCGGAGAAAGAGGAGGACGAAGACGAGGATGAGGCATGATTGTTGATGTGCCATTCGTTTGTGTGAACTTTTATGTCATGATCTTCGTTCGGATTTTGAACTTGGTTGGATGATGTTGTGGGCATGAATTTGAACTTCTATGTCATGAACTTGTTTGGGTGATTTTAAACTATGCCATGTCTTTGTTTTGATGTTTCAAATATCATCATCGCCTCCAAAACGCAACATATGGCAAGCGCCGGCTGCTCGCGCGCGCTAAACTTTGCAGCAGCCGCTGGTGCAAGCACTCCGCGCCGCGCAAAAAGTCACGAACAGCACACTGCAAACGCTTTTTTAGCGCGCCATGCATTGAGCGGCTGTTGGAGATGCTCTAAGCGGCATATAGTAGGAGGCTGCACATATAAAATGGTGATCCTCCAAACCACGCCGCCCCCTCCCACCAGTTATGCGTCGCCGCCTGCCGTGCTCCGATCTCCCCCCTCGCGCCGTCGCATTTGCCGTTGGAGGCCTCGAATGAGGATCCAGTGCTGCTTGCGAAGAGGCGGCCAAATAAGCAGCTCCCAAAGCGGGAGCTGCACTCCCCAATCGAAGCAGCTCTCGTGGGAGCGGCTTTGCTCCGAGCTGCAACCGGCAATGGAAGCAATCAGGCGGCTCCTCTCTGAGCCGCGGTCCGCAATCGGAGCTGCCCCCTTTTTTAGCGGCAATCCGGAATCAAAGCAGTCCTTCCCGGATTACAATCAGAATTAGGCCCTCTTTCGAATTCAGCCTCCGAGTTTCCATTGGTGGCGGGAACCCAGCAGCGGTAACCCGTGAGCCTCCAGCAACGACACCGCGGTACCCACCAATCTTCGGAAGAGACCAATTCTTGTCGCGGCAACCCGTGAGCCTTCATCAGCTCCCAAATTCACGGCGACCAATTCTTCTCGGGCCTCGGCGGATCTACGCGGGAGCCATGGGGGTGAGTTCATGTCCTCTTTTCCTTGCCGGATCCTTTGTTTTCAGAGGGGACCCTGTTTCCAGATCTTATCGAAGTTGTAAATTTGCACTTCACATCAAAATTGCATTTTTTATGACTGTAAAAATTGTATCTTTGCGACTGAATGAAAATTGCATCTTTGATAATTGCAAATTTTGTATGGCAAAAACATATGCAAGTCTGTGTCTTTTATCACTGAAATTGCATCTTTGCAACTGTGTAGAAATTGCTTATTTCCCACTAAGTCTGAAATCAACTCTTCTTGATGTCCATGCCAAGTGCAGAAAGGCAATAAAGATGATAGGCTCAGCGCATTGCCTGATGACATACTGGTCGACATTCTTGACCGACTCAGTGTACCCGAGGCTGCAAGAACCATCATCCTCTCAAGACGGTGGAGTCAGCTCTGCGCCAAGCTCTCTCGGCTTATAATAAGTACTCTGGACTTCCTGCCCAAGGGTGTGTCATGCAGCAGTGCCAAATCTCTGACAATGAATTGGTTCAGATCAATGCAGCTGTGGTTCAAGCAACTAAGAGCATACTGGCGCGTAGAAATCTAGGTGAACACACCATCGGCCTTCTGTCCACGATGTTCCACTTGATAGATGATATCCCCATATCCATCGGGCATGCTGTTGGTCATGCCATAGCGACGCACTTAGTCAAGAATGCCAAATTTTGTGTTAGGACAAGGAAGGATGATGATGATGAAGAACTGGCCATCTAGGCGAGAGAATTCATGTTGTTCTTTGATGCTTCTCCAATTGCATTTGGTGGTCTCACTAGTCTCAACATAGGAAATTTGAGATTTGGTGAATCAGACATATCCAGCATCCTCACCACTTGCAAGCGGCTGAAGCGTATGCACTTGTACAATTGTGACTCTGGTGATTGTAGCACTCTGCAAGTTGAACACGCTAATCTCAGTGAGCTTTGTATCGTATATTGTCGTCTCGAGCAAGTTAAGCTGAACTGGCTCCCTCAACTCACACACATAGTCTGATGGTTGGATAGATTTCCAAGATCCACTGGTTCTTGGTCATGTTCCATTGCTCGAGTCTGTAAGCCTCACAAATGTTGCCCTTAGTTTCAACAAGATGGTCAAGTTAAGTAGGTTTCTTGGCAGTAGTCTCCACGAGTTCTGAAGTTGGGGTTTAGGTCCGAAAAGGTATGTCAAGATTGTTGCTTTCCTAGCTGTGGCTTCACTTTTTCTCTGCTCATCTTATCATTTGTATATTCTTTGCAGATTTGGGTGCAGCCAGAATGTCCAACGCAAAATCTGGCATCTGTGTTCCGCCAACTAAGGTTTGTGAACCTTGTTAAACTTCCTGAAGGGTATGATCTCACCTGGACAATGTTTATTCTTGAAGCTGCACCCTTACTGAAGGAGCTATACATGACAGTATGTGCTTTCCTAAAGTTCTCTTTTAGCCACATGTGCTTAATATTAGTTTTTTCATGGTTTTTTCACCAGGTATATATGTCTAAAGGCATTTTATTTTTATCTTTGTCCTATTGCTGACATGCAGGTCTGGGATGATTTGTGTTCAATGGAAATGGATGAGGAGAAGAGAAAAAAGGAATTGTATAGTGAGAACAAGGGTGTAGAGTGGGGCTTGGCCGCAGCTGATTTCCAACACCATAGTTTGGTCATACTCGTCATCTTTGGCTTTGAATCTGAAGATTATGCTGTTAATTATGTCAGACGTGTTGTGGTGGCGGCGGTCAATCTAGAGGATGTGTTCCTCTATAGTAGGTTGGAGTTGGAGTGTGGTGACTGCCAGGACAAGAAGCCCACCAGGTTCCCCTGGACTAAAAGGCAGAAGATTTCACTGAAGAAGAGAATCACCGCGGGGGTTGAGTCGTTTGCCATAATCCACTCCAACAAGACGATAAGGGCTGACCATGAAGCAAAAAAGCTTTACCCACAGTACTCACACTTTGACACAACAAGTGGTTGATTTAACAGTGAACTGTATTATCAACAGTGGTTGCTTTGAACTTTTGGAAGTGTTTGTTAGTACTTTGGTTATTAACAGTTCTCATTTTATTTTGGCCATCTGAACTGTATTATCTGTTGTGTTATGATGAAAGATGATGAGTATTGAATGATTGAATTCTTATAAAGTTAGGAAACATTTTGGTCTTGAATGTGTCATTGGTAGTTTCAAAACAGGAAACATGAATAGCATGACTTATCTTGCTAAACTACTGTATTTACAATGAAAATGCAGACCGGGAGCAGCACCAGCCCACCTCTGCAAACATGGAAGCAGAACAAATATAACTGTTGGGTATAAAAAACTATAGAAGAAACATGCAATTATAGATAACTGTTGAACATCATGCTATTTCTCCCATGTGATTCTTGGAATTTTCTTTGCAAAAACATGCATTTAGTTAGTATAGATGTGTGAAGACTAAAAGTTAACACGGATGAATCAACCATAAAGAGCAAACACATGGGGAAAAAGGAGAACCAGAACAATTGCTTTGCCACTCTAAGGCACCAAACAGATACAACGTCGAACTTTAGAAGGCAAGATCCACCAGAACGATGTAGTAGCATTCTTTGTCAGAGTTGCAGGTTCTTTCCCTAGTACTTGTCTTATTAATGCATAAATTGCGTGGATCTTAGATAACCTACAGATCGAGCGAAAGCTTTGGCACATTTCAAATAACATTAGCAATTGTTCGGGTTCTCCTTTCCCTGATGTGGTTGCTCTTTATGGTTGATTCATCCGTGAAAAATCCAAGAATCACATGGGGGTAGGGGAAGGGGGTAGGGATAGGACCCATTGACAGGCCCTTTACCCGGGGTACCTGACATAAGGGGGCCCAGCCTCGCTCAACAGACGGAGCCCACCAGGTCGAAAATCAAAAGGAAACCCTAAGGAGGTTGAGACGATCTTCATAGTCTCCAAGTCTAAGGGCGGCGGCGTAGCCGATCCTATCTACCCCCCATGTAAACCCTAGAGCTCTCGTGTCTATATAAAGGAAGGTCTAGGTCCACATTCATCATGCAATCTCAGATCTAAACTCTCGGTGAAATCTCGTACACCATGGTAATCCTGTGCACGAGGTATCTCCTCACACGAATAACAAGAAGAAGTAGGATGTAGGGTATTACTCTTCGGAGGCCCGAACCTGGGTAAATTGTGTGTGCAGACTTCGTCCCGGTACTTTTGACCTCGTCATGAACCCTACCGAGTGATCTAACGGTATTTCACTCCGTCAGTTGGTGCGCCAGGCACGAGTGACGTGGATCGTAGACCTAACCCAGGGCGGAGAATCAGAAGAGGCCGGCGAGCTCCCGCCAGGCCAATGCCTCACGCCCGGCTCTTTTTGAGATGGTCACTGATGGGTCAGGGTAATTCCTCGACATCTCGCTCTCGTACCTCGTCGATCACGTGTACGATGAGCAAGGGCAGACCGCGAGGGTCTACGATCGCCCTGAACACCTCATGTGGAGACGCAACGTACGGGATCCACGAAGTCGTAAGCCCGCTCGCAAGGCCTCTGTGAACATGATATTCACAACGGCGGGTACACGCTGAAATGAGAAACTCGCACGGCGTGCAATCTACGCGGCAGAAAATGCAACCAGCGAAAGGTTGCGTTGTCCCAGGAAACGGTGACCTTCGACATTGGGGATCACCCGAAAGACGTCGTCTATCCAGGCAAGCATGCCCTGGTACTAGATCCAATCATGGGGGGCTACCACCTCTCACACGTCCTAATGGATGGAGGCAGTGGCCTAAATATTATCTTCACCAGCACCCTAGAGAAGATGAAGATCTCACTGTCCAATCTGCAGAGATCGGACGTTGGTTTTCATGGGATGGTGCCGGGCCACCCGGTCCGCCCCTTGGGGCGGATCGAGCTAGAGGTCGTCTTCGGAGACAAGCACAACTACCGAAGCGAGGCCATCCAGTTCGAGGTCCCTCCTTTCCAGAGCAGCTACCATGCGATCTTGGGCAGGCCCACATACGTGAAGTTCATGGCGGTCCCATGCATCTTACGCCAATCTGTAGCTGAAGATGCCGGGCCCGAACATCACAATTACCGTACTGGGGGGGGGGGGGGGGGGGGGGGGGCTCGGAAAAGGCCAATGTAGAGCTCACCTTGGCGGCCTTGGCCTCCGCCTAGCTCGCCAAAATAAGAAAATGAATAGGGCCATCGGAATACGAGCTCCCACAAAAGCCTAGGCCAGGGCCCGTGTTCCAGCCGGCCAAACAAACAAAGAAATTCCAGGTACACCCGGAAGATCCCAGCAAGACGATAACCATCAGCGGAGACCTCTCGGAGAGCCAGGAGGCGGAGCTCCTCGCCTTCCTTCAAGCCAACTAGGACATGTTTTCTTGGAAACACGCTGACACGCCAGGGGTGACAGCCAGCAAAGCCGAACACTGCCTAAATGCCCGCAAGGATGCGAGGTCGATGAAACAAGCCCTGCGCCGCTTTGCCACATAGAAGCGAATGGTGATAGGGGAGGAAATAGCGCGCCTACTCAGAACCAAGTTTATAAGAGAAGTCACACACCCGGAATGGCAGGCAAACCCAGTAATGGTATTGAAGAAAAACAACACATGGCGCATGTGCGTGGACTACATCGACCTCAACAAAGCATGCCACAAGGACCTGTTCCTACTACGCAGGATCGATCAGATCATCAACTCCACGGCAAGATGCGAGCGCCTGTGTTTTCTGGACGCATACTCCCGATACCACTAGATATGAATGAAAGAGTCTGACCAAGAAAGGACCTCCTTCATCACGTCGTATGGACCCTTCTGCTACATCACCATGCATTTCAGCCTCAAGAACGCAGGGGCTACATCTGAACGAACAATGTAGAAATGTTTTAACAAGCAGATCGGAGTAAATGCAGAGGTCTACATCGATGACATCGTGGTCAAGTCCAAACAAGGCTCAAGGCTCCTCGGCAACCTCCAGCAGACCTTCGACAACCTCCGCAATTTCAGCATGAAGCTAAACCCCAAAAAATGCGTCTTCGGGGTCCCCGCCGTACAACTACCGGGGTTCATCGTATCCCAGCGGGGAATAGAGGCAAACCCAGAAAAAAAATCCAAGCCATAGTAAACCTTGAGCCCCCGGTGATAGTGCGCGATGTGCAAAAGCTGGCAGGATGCGTGGCAGCCCTAAGAAGATTCATCTCACGGTTGGGCGAGAAGGCCCTGCCCCTGTACCGCCTCCTCAAAAAGGGCGACAACTTCTATTGGAGCGACTAGGCCAAAGAAGCATTCGTAGACCTCAAGAGATTACTACAATCAAAACCACTCCTCACTTCCCTAGCCCAGTCAGAACCCATGCTGATGTATATAGCGGTGACCACCCAGGTGGTCAATGTGGTCATTGCCGTGGAACGAGAGAGGCCGGAAAAGTGCAATGGGTGCAACACCTAGTGTACTTCGTCAGCGAAGTGCCCACACCCTACAAGACCAGATATCCACACTACCGAAAGATCACTTACGAGGTATTCATGGCTGCAAGGAAGTTGCGGCACTATTTTCAGGCCAATCCAATAACGGTGGTCAGCCACACACCGTTCCCTGACATCATCAACAACAAGGATGCCACAGGTCATGTGGCAAAGTGGGAAATTGAGCTCGTGCCGTTTGAGCTCTCATACAAGCCACGAACAACAGTCAAATCACAAGCCATCGTCGATTTCCTGGTGGGATGGACAGAGGCCTAGCAGGTCCCCAAAAACATCGACCTTGAGTATTGGATGATGTACTTCGACGGGTCGATGATGGTGCAAGGACCAGGGGATGGAGTGGTCCTCGTCTCCCCTAAAGGTAAAAAATGAACTACGTTCTACAATTCCATTTTCAGGACTCCAACAACATGGCAGAATACGAAGCTCTCCTTCACGGGCTCCGAATAGCGGCCTCCATGGGCATTCGTCGCCTCATCTACCAGGGCGACTCCGACCTCGTGGTCCAACAGATCATGAAGACGTTTGACACAAAAGATCCTAAGGTGGCATCATATTGCACCGCCGTTTGGGAACTCGAAGGAAAGTTCGACAAGCTAGAACTATATCACGTAAAATGAGGCAACAACATTGTAGCTGACAATTTGGCGTGCGTCGGACCATCAAGAGAGCCTGTGCTAGATGAGACCTTCCTGAAAATACTCCACAAGCCCTCCATCATGATTCACGACCGTGAAGAGGTCGCATTGAGCTCGAGTGCACCTGACGCTGCAACCCCGAACGACAGCTCGCCACCCGGAGACAAACATGAAGATGTCGTACTATCAGTCCTCACCCAAGATTGGACCCAACCATTACTAGCCTACATGACTAAAGGCGAGCTCCCGCAAGAAAAATGGAGGCCCGCCGTATCGTCTGTCACTCCAAAGCTTACACAATCATCAACAACAAGCTGTACAAGCACAACCAAGTGGGCATTTTTCACCATTGTGTCACCGAAGAGGAGGGCAAGAAGCTACTATAGAAAATACATGCGGGGCCGCGGGCATCACGCTGCCCCGAGAACAATTGTGGCAAAGGCCTTCCGCCACCGTTTCTTTTGGCCCCACGCAATGTGTGACGCCGAGGAGATAGTCCAGAGCTGCGATGCTTGCCAGCGCTTCACCAACAACACCCACATGCCAACAACAACGCTGTAAACAATCCCATTAACATGGCCATTTGCATTATGGGGGTCGGACATGGTCGGCAAGCTCTCACCTTCATCGGGGGGACACAGGTTCTTGCTGGTGGCGATTGACAAGTTCACCAAGTGGATAGAGGCCAAACCGGTAACAAATGAGGAGGCCAACATGACAGTCAAGTTTGTTTCTGGCCTCATACACTGCTTCGGCATCCCTCACGGCATCATCACAGATAACGAATCCAACTTCACTGATGCGGTATTCAAAGATTTTTGTCACAAACGATGGATCCACATAGACTACGCATTAGTGGCCCATCCTCAGTCCAATGGGCCAACGGACTGATCATGTAAGGTCTAAAGCCATGCTCATCACACCACTCATACGAGCAGAGGGCAACTGGGTGGAGGAGCTACCCTCCACCCTCTGGAGCTTGCGCATAACGCCAAACAAATCCATCGTCTACAGACCCTTCTTCATGGTATATGGAGCGGAGGCGGTCCTCCCATCAAACATCGAGTACGATTTGCCACGAGTCCGAGCATAAGACGAGGAGGCCGCCAAAGAGAGCATGAAAGATGACATCACCGCAAAGTAAGAGACACACCTTCTCAACCTTGAATGCACAAGCATCTATCAATAGAAGTTGCGCCAGTACCAAGGCAGGCGCGTGCGAGCACATGAGTTCAACATCGGCGACCTCGGCCTCCGCCTCAAGTAGAAACCATGCAAGAACAATATGTCCTACCCATGGGAGCCCCCCTACATCATCCACGAGGTCCTCAACAATGGGGCCTACACTGGTACAATGAGCTGCTATACAAACGGTTTTTAACCCCTTTCTGTGATGGCATTTTAAACCGTCGCCTAGTGAGTGTGGGCGATAGGGGGGTCCTTCCCACACGACCCAGAAACCATCGGGGATAGGCCCTCCGGTCACGCATGCTGCGCAAAATGAGCTCGTGTGCGATCGGGCTAGCCATCGCATACAATTATACAGGCCCAATCGTTTCCGTTCGTAGGTACATCCCACACAGTGATTCCCAGAGAAATGTTTCCCTTCGTCTGCACAACCCACACAGTCAACCACGAGAAATGTTTTTGTTTGTCTGCATATCCCACACAGTGAATCCCAGAGAAACGTTTCTGTTCGTCTGCACATCCCACACAGTGAATCCCAGACGAACGTTTCCGTTCATATATACACTGGTGCATAGACGTGCTATACAAACGGTTTTTAACCCCTCTCCACGATGGCATTTTAAACCATCGCCTAGTGAGTGTGAGCGATAGGGGGACCCTTCCCACACGACCCAGAAACCTTCGGGGATAACGCAAACAATTCTCTGACCGAAGCCGTGTGTGATTGTTTATTGATCCAACACATGTACTTTCTGGAAACCATGTGGGTTGTTTGAGTTCATTGCCGACGGTGTCGTCAGAGAAACCATTTGCAATAGAAAACCCCAATAAGCAGGCTAATTGGCCTATTATTGATAATCCATGTAGTAATTAATTAGACATTTCTTATAAAACACACCATATATTTCATATCCGTATAACGGCAACCAGGATTTCATAATCGAATTACATCAGATAGCTTCAGCACTCAGTTACACCATATAGGCATATAGCTAGCTACACCATTACACAGCAGCACCAAGTTTCACATGCAACATGAAAAACCTTTGAAAAGTAGCATCATACACGGTAAATAGACAAATGAATCTCATCTGGAAAACTGCAGAAGCAGAAGGCGAATATTGAGCCTTCAGTGATGTTGAATGTCTTTGCAACTTTAGGCCAGTGGCTATGGATAATTGCCCGCCCAACCTTCGTCCTCTTGAGGAAGACTTCAATATTGTACCGTGGGTGTTGAATTAATACCTTCGTCGCCTCTTGACCATGTAGGTGGTTTAAGAGGTAATCATTGGTGAACTGCTTTGGAAAGTACTGAAAACAAAGATATGCATAAATAGCTGTTATAAATTTTGAAATGGCACACAGGGAAAAAACAAGGTAAAAGAGTTAGTACCATCCTATAGTTGACTGATGTCTTCTTCATTGTGCAAACAAAGATCTTGCTGTTATTCATTGTAAGTTTCTTTATCCTAACAATCTTTCTGAGTTTCTTGACTTGACTGATATTCATGGACATCTCATTTCCCCATATGCAAAATGGGTCGAACAGTGGGTCTAAGCCTATGACAGCAGGACCTACATGTGCAAGACCAAATTGTTAAAAACATAAATATTAGAATGATTCATGCAACTACACAATGATACGTCTCCAACGTATCTATAATTTTTGCTTATTCCATGCTATTATATTATCATTCTTGGATGTTTTACAATCATTTTATAGCAACTTTATATCATTTTTTGGGACTAACCTATTGACATAGTGCCCAGTGCCAGTTGCTGTTTTTTGCTTGTTTTTTACTTCGCAGAATATCAGTACCAAACGGAGTCCAAACGCAGCGAAACTTTTTGGAGAATTTTTATGGACCAGAAGACACAACTTGGGCCAAGGAAGTACCAGAGGGGTGCCCCGAGGGGAGCTCAACCCACCTGGGCGCGCCCTGGTGGGTTGTGCCCACCTCGGTGGCCTCCCGCACCGCCTCTTCGCCCTATAAATTTCCAAATATTCTAGAACTCCCAAAAATAACCCTAGATCAGAAGTTCCGCCGCCGCAAGCCTCTGTAGCCATGGAAAACCAATCAGGAGCCCGTTCCGGCACCCTGCCGAGGGGCGAGATCATCACCAGAGGCCATCTTCATCATCCCTATGGTCTCCATGATGAGTAGGGAGTAGTCCATCCTCGGGGTTGAGGGTTTGTACCAGTAGCTATGTGTTTAATCTCTCTCTCTCTCTCTCTCGTGTTCTTGAGATGGCACGATCTTCATGTATCGCGGGCTTTGTTAATATAGTCTGATCATATGGTGTTTCTCCCTCTCTATCTTGTTGTGATGAATTGAGTTTTCCCTTTGAGATTTCATTCTTATCGGATTAAATACTTTTATGGATTTGAGAGCACTTGATATATGTCTCGCATATGAATACCTGTGGTGACAATGGGGTATTATATTGATTCACTTGAGATATGTTTTGGCACTCAACTCGCGGATTCCCGAGGTGACATTGGGGTAATCTATGCATAGGGGTTGATGCACGTTCTCGTCTTTTGTTTCTCCGTTAGAAATCTTAGGGCACTCTTTGAGGTTCTTTGTGTTGGATTGAGTATTATGAATCTGAATTTGCTTTGGTGTTATTTTAGTACGAACTCTTGATAGATCGATCGGAAAGAATAACTTAGTGTTATTTTAGTACGAACTCTTGATAGATCGATTGAAAAGAATAACTTGGTGTTATTTTAGTATGAACTCTTGGATAGATCAGTCGGAAAGAATAGCTACAAACAATTTCTTGTTATGTTCTCCGCTAGATAAGAACTTTGGAGTGATTCTTCATCGCACTTTGAGGGATGGTTATATGATCCAATTAGATTAGCCTTGTTGAGAGATTGCACTAGCGAAAGTACGGACCCTAGGCCTCATTTTCAAGCATTGCAATACCATTTGTGCTCCGTTTTATCAATTCCTACCTTACTGTTTTTTATTGTTACTATTACAAAAATCAATATCTACTATCATTACTACACTTGTATCACCATCTCTTCGCTGAACTAGTGCACCTATACAATTTACCATTGTATTTGGTGTGTTGGGGACACAAGAGACTTTTTGTTATTTGGTTGCAGGGTTGTTTGAGAGAGACCATTTTCATCCTACGCCTCCCACGGATTGATAAACCTTAGGTCATCCAATTGAGGGAAAATTGCTACTGTCCTACAAATCTCTATGCTTGGAGGCCCAACACGAGTCTACAAGAATAAAGTTGCGTAGTAAACGTCACACAATAATGTGCTACTCCCTTCGTTCCTAAGTATTTGTCTTTCTAGACATTTCAAATGGATTACAACATATGGCTGTATGTAGACATATTTTAGAGTGTAGATTCACTCATTTTGCTTCGTATGTAGTCACTTGTTGAAATCTCTAGAAAGACAAATATTTGAGAACGGAGGGAGTATTAGCGAAAGGACCATGCATGAGCAAACCTCGATGGTAAACCTCAGTGCCTCCCATTGTTTCCCTGCAACACATATAAGGAAGATCTAGATCAGGTTAACTGAGAGTTGGCATACTATCAGTAGAATATCTTAATGAAAATTAAACAAATTGCAGATCCAATAGATTAACTCGAGCCGCATGGAAAATCCAGTTAACCTAACCAAGCATGCTAAACAACTTGGAAATAGAGCAATTATATATGTTTCTCATGTATTGAGTACAGCCAAATTCGATTTATTTCTCACATGCATAACAATACAAAATTGTACCCACAACAAATGAACATCAAATTGCAGAACTGAACCAAACAGTTAGTTGGAGAGCAGAATAAATGAACCAAAATAGTTAACTGAGCACGACATTGCAAAATAGAACATATACTAGAAGATAAGACAGTTCACGAAACCAATAATGCTTGAGAACTGCTAGGAAATGTAGCAATTGTTGGACCGAACTGTTAACTGAATATTACATTTTAGAATATCAGAGTGCATATTAACATTACAGAGGACAAATCACTAGAAGGCACGGATGATGGCCTCGAGAAAACACCAAGAACTATATTTTAAAATAGACAGCCGCGTGACAGCATCGACGGTGGCCTCGAAGATGAGGTGCTCCTCCAAGATCTGGCGGTCGGCATGCATGGCACCCATCACGACCTCATCCGTGCGTGCGGCCTCGATTTGCTTCTACGCCGCGAGATGCTGTTGAGCTCCTCGTTATACTGCCTACAAAATGGCTGTGGGCGGCGCTTAATTGGAGGACGGGACAGTGATTTGGGTGGAAGGTGTCGCGCCGTTGGTTGGGGCATGTGGGATGGAGAAGGAGGAGGATGCAGGGGGTGGGGTGTGTATTACCTGACCATATCGACGAGTCCGTGTGGCAAGAAGAAGGGTCCCCGGCGAGGAGGTGGCGCTGCAAGAAGAAGGGTCGCTAGCGAGGAGGCGGTGCTGCCAGTAAGCAGCAGTGCAGGTTTGTACTTGGAAAGCAAGGAGGAACAGTAGAAATGTGGCTTTTGGTCGGTGGCAGAAAAATTTCGCTCGGTGGCGCGAGAAACTGGCGCGCAAGTGTGGTTCAAGCGCGAGCGATGCACTATAGATGACAAAGCTTCCTGTGTAAGCCAGACAAGAGGGTGCACCAAGATATTTTATATCACATCCCACATGATTCTTGCCAGTAAACTATTTGTGGTGTACCTGATTTTTTCATTCTGATTTGAAAGACAAAATGGTGTTATGGAGGGAGAGGACGGTGTTTGAATTGCGAGAGCATTATTAGGCAGTGAACATGCAACTATATGAGTGTCGTGTTAAAATTTGAAATTATTCCGTATTCATTTCGCCTTTTTATACATTAATTGAGTTTCTAGGCATTTAATATGCATAATTCAAATTTGAACTACAAGCACATGCTCTAGTGCACCAAAGTTTGTTGAAAAATCACATGTGTGTCTTTGGGTGAATTTATAGGTCCCATGCAAGAAATGGGAATGAAATTCAAACATCTGGGCGTCGTGGCTTGGCTGGAAACTTAGAGAAGCTTGGTTTTTAAATTCCTCTAAATCCAAAACTCGCTTGAAAATCATGAAACTTGGCATGGTGTCATGGCATGGCACCAACATGCTGTGGTAAAATTTTTGGCCGAATTGGGACAAGTTTTGGTATAAGCTTCTTGCAAACCGGAGCTTCTCTCAAGAAGGCTCGTGGTTCCGAGAGGGAACGTGTCATCTTTGTGTGCGAAACGACATACGCTGTCCTACCCCCCTTTGATTTTTTACAGAGGCAAAATAGAACTATATGAGTGTCGTGTTGAAATTTGGAATTATTCCGGGTTCATTTTGCCTTTTTTATACATTAATTGAGTTTCTAGGCATTTAATGTGCATATTTCAAATTTATGTGTGTCTTTGGGTGAATTTATAGGTCCCATGCAAGAAATGGGAGTGAAATTCAAACATCTGGGCATCGTGGCTCGGTCGGAAACATTGAGAAGCTTGGTTTTTAAATTCTTGTAAAACCTAAACTTGTCTGAAAATCATGAAACTTGGCATGGTGTCATGACATGGCGCCAACATGCTGTGGTAATTTTTTTGGCCGAATTGGGACAAGTTTTGGTATAAGCTTCTTGCAAACCGGAGCTTCTCTCAAGAAGGCTCGTGGTTCCGAGGGGGAACGTGTCACCTTTGTGTGCGAAATGACATACGCTGCCCCCGCCCCCTTGATTTTTTGTACAGAGGCAACATATAACTATATGAGTGGCGTGTTAAAATTTGGAATTATTCCCGTTTCATTTGGCCTTTTTATACATTAATTGAGTTTCTGGGCATTTAATGTGCATAATTCGAATCTGAAGTACAACCACATGCTCCAGTGCACGAAAGTTGGTTGAGATATCACATGTGTGTCTTTGGGTGAATTTATAGGTCCCATGCAAGAAATGGGAATGAAATTCAAACATCGTGGCGTCGTGGCTCAGCCAGAAACATTGAGAAGCTTGGTTTTTAAATTCCTGTAAATCCAAAACTCGTCTGAAAATCATGAAACTTGGCATGGTGTCATGACATGGCACCAACATGCTGTGGTGAAAAAATTGGCCGAATTGAGAAGGTGCACACATTAACAACCAACAAAGTCATTTTGGAACAAGAGCTGTCACGTTACAATCAAAAACCCAAGTATTATTGAAACCGTGGGCGTTGCACTAACCATTTACCTACCACCATGCGTCCCCTTTTTATTAGCTATGAGGTGCCGTGTGGGGTAGCTATTTCAGTACGGGAGGCGTGCGAACAGACCGTTGCACATGCTTATCTGGAGGCGAGCCCTTTGACCTCCATCTGCCGTGCACCTCTCTCCCAACTTCTCCATTAATGGCGCCCGAGCCCATGATTATTTTATAGCCGCTTAATGGTGTGGCTATGTCTCACTTGACTGAGATTTAAGAGAAAAAAAGAAACCTGACAAGAAAATTTTGCATGGATCTTGATATAAGATCTGACGGACATATGTAGCAATGACTGATATAAAATATAATGACGATGACAATGGAGGCAATATAATGATGATGGCAATGGATAATAATTTTATAATTGTGTTAATATTTAGGAATAAAAATAAAAATGCCACATGCGGCAACGCCCGAAAGACACAAGGGCAAAAGAATAAGGAAGACACTCCCACCAAATAAAGAAGAAGAAGGATGACACAGAGTAGTTCTGGCGATGAGCGGCGATGATCTCTTTCATGTCCTCAACATGTTGCTCAACAGCAGCCATGAATTCCTCCACCAGCCTTTCACGCTCAATGCGGAGCATGGCATTCTCGTCCATAAGTTTCTAGATGATGTCGCCCGTCCTCTTCATCAAGGCAGTGGTCTCCTCCTGCTGCTCCACACTTCCGGCGATCTTCGCCCTCAGCAGGTCACACTAGGTGCGGAGCTTCACATTGTCCTCCCTTAGTCATCGGATGATGCCGGTAGCATTTTCAACGGAGGCATTCATCTCGTCCTGCAACTTCGACCAGCCGGACATCCGATCCATCAGGTTATCGAGCATCGCAAGATGCGCCTGTGAGAGTCCTCGCCTGCCCACGAGTAATCTACCCAGGCCACCGCGATGCGAGAGGACCTCTCTGCAGCAGCCGCGGTGCGGCGGGACATATCTGCCACTTTCACGGCGCGGCCAGAACATTCCGCTACTTCGACGGTGCAGCGGGACCTCTGTGCTGCTTCGGTGGCGCGGCGGGACCTCTGTGTTGCTATGGCTGCGCGACGGGACATGTCGGCGGCTTTCACAGTGAGGTGGGACATCTCTCTTGCTTCGGCTTCCATGCTCGCCTCTCTCCCTGGTAATTTCTCGACCCAGAACTCACGCGGGCCACGGCAGAGGCAAGGAAGGACGAAGAAAGACTTGTTCATCTGGTGAAGAAGAGGGCGATCGAGGAGGAATGTGCAGTCATCCTGGAGTATGTAGGTAGTATTTATAACCCTAGTAATACACTGCTAAGTGGGAAACCGTTTAGGTATTGATCGGTGTGAACTGTGAATAGGTTTTGATCGGCGTGAACAGTAATTGGGAATGTGAAGGGAAGCAAGTTCCAAATTTATTGATGGTTCATATTTTGAAGTGCGGGACGATTCCCGGAAGGCGTAAAGTGGGCACGTGTTCTCGGACGCGTACGTGGAGTTTACACCATACGATGCACCGCAATCAGCGATGTCAGCACACGACTTGTTCCATCAACTCTGCGCGCTCGTTATTACTATCATGCACGCTTCTTTTAATTAGAATGTGTGCCCGTCTAGCACACACACCTTGATTTGTCTGGCCATTTCTGTTAGGCGTGGCTAATCGCAAACAGTTCATTCGTGTGAAGTGTATGCCGTATATCGCACACAGCTTGACCTGGCTGACCGTTTCTATTGTTGTGATCATTGCACACAGTTCATTCGAGTGAACCGTATGTCACGCATCGCACACGCAACTCTAATATGAACCATGTTTGATGTATCCGCCATCGCAAACATTTTGCATTTTTTATGGTTTTTTAACATTACCGTTTGCGATTAATGCATCGCACACAGTTTCGTCGAAGGGTCTCTGATTGGATTGTCGCGTTTGGACCATCCTGCAGTAGTGATACATCCCACACAGTTTGATGTATAGCCTCGTGTGTGATAGGGGTAACGATCACACACGCTCTGCCTCGATTAACCGTTTGCTTTATTCAACTATATCACACACGGTTTGATGAAGAAAACTATATGACATTGGGCTATCCATCACAACCGCTTTTACTACTAGAACCGTTTGCAAAGTTCCATGACCCATTTAGCAGGTTTATTAGTTTACAATTAATAATTCCAGTATTATGAAAATTCACATTTCAGATCGAACATCTGTTTGCCAATTTCATATCAGGCACATAAATATATTTTAACATCACAGTACGATGGCTACATGAAAACAGCACAGTACATCATATAGCTAGTTCACCTTCATAAGAACAATATTAGAACAATATATTCCTTTCCCTAATTGACTAATGCATGATCAGCCAGGTTCGTCTTCTCCACCCCTGCTTTCAGTTCAGTAAGAACCTATTTTGCACTGACCAACTGGGAAAGTGCCTCCTCCTTTGCCAACACCATCTTAGCAAAGTCTAATTTAAAAAACCTGAGCTCATTCTCCATCTTCCTCTTTTTTCCCGCATCTTGAAATATTCTTCAGCGTTGACAACACTTTCACTAAGCCTATCTCTGTTCTCTTCCTCATACATGCTCCAGAGCTTTGCTAGGCACATCTTCAAAGACTGTGGCCAGTCTTGATCAACCCACTCCAGGTAAGAACACTTCCCTTCATCCTATAATATTTAAAACTAAATCAGTAACAATTGTACGAAAAATGGGTTTCTAGCAACATAGAAAATCACCAAATACATATTCTGAAAAAACTGAAGAAATAGGTTAATTATGACATATCTTGTAAAAAAGATCAATATGCAAATGAAATAATTGCTACTGAGACAACAACTAAATTCAAAAACATCAGAAGCTATAATTAACTTCAACAACGCTACAAGTTCTTAGTCATGTCTATAAATAACAAATTGAAAATTTTATGAGGAAGCTAAATATAACTGCAACAACATAGAGACAATGTTTGGATGACAAGAAATTGATACTAATAGGTGTGTACATGCACAAATTTAGTAACATAGAACTAATGGCACTAAGGCCGTCCACTATGTATGCCAAAACCGGGGTCAATACAACTGTTGCTATATTTGGCACCGGTGCCCTACATTGGCGAGCCGATGCAAAGGAAAAAAAATCTGGGAACTGGACTCCGGAGCACCTAGTTGCTCCGATGCCCAGTTCCTTCGTGCCATAAAGTTTTAGTATTTTATTGCTTGGCTGCTCGGATGTGTGGACCAAAGTTGGCTGCACAAACTGCTGAAGCGGTGCCAAATAATTTTCTAATGGCACCGCTGATGAGATGGTAACATTTTTAGATATTAGGTAGAAACTGTGACACTGTCTTAATCACATCCAGAATAACATAGCACAGTGACAGTGTCTGAATCACATCTAACAAATAATTTGTGACAATGAAAGTGGGGCTAACCTTCTCTGCACATGCCAGAAACTTCCTCCCACTGTCCATAGATTCAAACGCAACTAACTTCACACATGGAGATTGATGGTGACAGCGCGCAGATAGATCTTCAGCCACCCCGCTCCATTCGTTGCAACTGATGGTCCTAGGGAGCTATAGGAGGAAGAAATGACTCAAATTGACTGTCAGGTTAAAATCCTTCATTCCAATTCATAACCCAAGAGAGAGAAGAGAGGCATACCTGGGTGGTGAAAGAGTTGTCGTCGAAGGATGAATCGCTGGACAGGTCATTGAAGAAGACCATGGAGACCGCGGCAGTCGGATGCGAGACGGTGAGAGCGAGGAAGCGGTATAGGTTGGGAAGGAAGGAAGGAGGAAACATGGGAAATGTGACTTGTGGTCGGGGAGAAAAGGGGGTGGGGAGGGGGGAGTTAGATATTTTGGCTGTTGATGACCCACAAGTATAGGGGATGTGGCGCCCCGCCTGATTACCACTGTAGCCAGACGGTCACCGCGCATGCCAGCCCAGGAAATCACTCTGGCATGTGCATTTACAACAAGTATCAAGAACACATGCATTTCTATTAATGGATATATAAGGTCTTACATGGTATATTACAAGAGTGATGGCAGCGGAAAGGCTCTATCTAAGGCAGCATGGTCCTGGTGCGGCTCCAATCCACAGGGATCTGACTGGGTTACGCTCCTAGCCCGCGAACACTCCGACTCCTTGACGATGAACGACGGATCCTTATGTGAACCTGGCCACATTGAAGGCCGCTGAGAACTTTTGAATGTACTCGCAAGCAAACCAAACCAACGTATACACCAAGCAATGCAATCCATGGCATTCAAGCATGCATTTGTTATTAAAGCAGTATTAATTATCATGGCAGAACATACTCATTTAGCAACATTAATTATCTAGTTGTAACAAGATTATCTAGCATGATAAGACATCTAGCAGCATTAATCATCATGGCATAACAGGGTTATCTAGCAAGTTACTACTGAAGTAAAGTCCAGTAAGGTAAAGCATATTAAGTAAATATTCCATACTCTGGACATTCTCGTGATCCAATCCGAATCCGATCCAAATCCAATCCAACTCATGTGGTCATCCGACCACTCATATCATAGCCATCCCATGGCTAACATATCATATTTCTGTCATCATCTGATGCCTATGCATCTGCACTACCAATCTGACAAACTTACTCTCTTCCATCATTTTTATCATTGTTCCGGTTGATCACCTAGAGAGGTCTGGACGGACTGTCCAATACCGTGGACGCGGCTATTCGAATAGATTTTACACTCTGCAGAGGTTGCACACTTTACCCACACCATGGAGCACTGACCTCGTGATCCCATTCGGGTGGATCAGCATTGCTCCAACAAAACCTGCCTGACCCGCGACTCTCCCTTTGTACCACCGACAATCATACCCTCCCAGGGTCATGTCCTGGGTGGCCCCTGTGTCACCTCATGACACCTGCCACCGTCGTGGCCAACTAAACTGTCCCAAACGGGGACGCCGGCAAACATCTCAACTGGGCTCACAAGGTTATCGTCGCCTACCGGGCCAGGGCAGCGCGCACGCATAACCTTCCCTAGTTGGTGGTACCGATAAAAGAGCACGCGATCAGACCAAGTCAGGGCCGTCCCATACCGGCAAATGTGGCTACACGGGTAAGTCCGGACAGGTGACTCTGGATCAACTGACTAGGTTTAGTTTTAGCCAATATTTAACAAGCATGATTGTTTATCACAATAACTTAATACGGTGGTAATTATGCATGAGGTAACATCTGTGGAAACATAACAACCTATCTCCATATAACATCACAATGAGTCATTAGTGGAACAATACTTAAATAGTAAGTTATCACTTTACAAATTCTAGCTGTAAGTGACGATCGTCGGAACCCTTGCACAAAACCGGCAAAGAAACTAGTAGCCACCAGAACGGTCTTTACAACTCAGATCTGGGACAATTACTGGAATAACTCAACCCCAGCTCAAGACAGCTGGAAAGCAGCTTAGAGCATGAGATGGTGTTGATAAGAAGAATGTAGCAGTTCCCTAAGACGGCCGAAAAATAGCTCAGAGCATAGGGTCACTGCTACGAAAAGAAATTCAACAGCTGTCCGAGACGGCCGAAAAGCAGCTCAGAACATGAGCCATTTGCTGAAAATAGAAATATAAAATCGGCATCCAACTCGGACGGCCGAAAATAGCTCAGACACAGGCGTGGTGCCGTCACCGAAGAAAGTGCAAGCAAGGGTTCATCAGAGTCACATACAGCGCACTACTACACAGATAAGCGCAAGCATATTAATTTAAATATGCAAGAATAACATAGAGCAATACTTTAGGGCATATATCAGATGGTCGGCTTGCCTGGGGCCAAAGAAATGCTCCGGGAGAAGTGCGGTGAAGCCGCGGAAAGAATCGCCGGAAAGGATTCTCCCTCGGAGGGGCTGGTAGAGGGCAAGGGCAAAATGGTCATTTTTAGAATGTGTCAACATTATGAAAATGATCCCATCGGAATGGGCTCGATGAACTAAAGACGTGAGCGTTGGTTTCACCTGAATCGGAGTTGTGAGTGAAAAGTTGTGAGGATTGGACTGCTAGGGACCTATCTGCAATTATATAAATTACACAGAGGTCCTCAGTAGTTTTTTTTTCTGCGGAAAAGAATAAGAAGCACTGTTGATACTAGGCTTGCCTTGGGCCGAAAGTGGCCGCTGCCTGGGCTGCAGTCAGGCCGCACAGCTTCCGCTGTTGCTGGGCCGGGCCCAACCACACCCACCCCACCACTTAACCGACGTGGCAAGGAGGGGCCGGTGGCTGGCTCCCTGACGCGCGGGGCCCGCCTCGATCTCTCTCTCCTTTCGCCTCTGCTTCGTCTTCCTCCTGACATGGCGACGTGAGCGTGGCTCCGGCGTGGGGCTCCGGCGCTCCGGTGAGCCGTTCGGCCAGGCGCTGGCGCGGACGAGGTCGCCGACGAGCACCGCATCCCACCATGGGCGGCGCGGCCGTTGGGGACGGCTGAGAGGGTGGCGACGAACAGAGACAGAGGGCGGCGGGGTTGGGTGATTGGGTGACTCCGGTGGGGGAAACAGCTGGGCGAGGAGGCGGGGGTGGTCTGTGGCGGCTGGGGAGCCCAGCGTTGAGCTCGAATGGGGTCGGGGATGACTGAGGCATGGGAATTTGAGACGAGCGCGCAAGCGGCGATGGCGGCCAGGGGGTGGAATTGGGCGCTGGGGCTCGCTCCTTTGAGCTAGGGAAGAGGACTAGGAGTGAGAGGAGGTGGCTGCAGGTGGTGTGATGCTCGGGGAGGCCCCGGGCCTCGGCTTTTATAGCCGGCCGGCGACGGCGGATAAGAACGACCGTGCGATGAGCTGGCCACCGTCCTGGAGCTCGGAGGTGATGACTCTGGCTGGCGTGTGGTGTCGGGGAGCGGCCGACCTGACGCTCAACAGAAGGAGGGTACGGCTCGGGGAGGAAGGAGCCAAGGAGAGAGGTGACCGCTCGGGGTCACGGGAAGAACAGAACAACAGCGGCGATTGCCATGGCGCGAGGAGAGGAAATCCGGAGGGGAGAAGGACCTAGAGAGGGGCATGTGGACTCTGCGGAGCCACTAGACACAATCAGACAAGCATAGGCCGGCCGGAGATGACCGGACGGAGCTCACAGAGAGCAGAGCGCCGTTTCTGCATGGCCATAGCGTGGTCACCACGTGCATGGCTTGCTCTGGAAGGCTCCTGCCTATCCATTCTTGTCAAATAGCTCCATCACTGCTCAAATAGGTGAAAGATGTGGCTAGAAGTAGCCAGGTGGCTCTGAGGTGAGGGAAATTTGCTGAAGAAGTTTCTGACAGCAAGGTGCTTGTAGTGGTTTCTGGAGGGATCATGGGGTGAAGTGAGCTGGAATTTGGCATGGAGTAATGATCTACCAAGGTTACTACCCTGGTAAATTTTCAGAGCAAGAGGATGAGGCTAGCTTGTGCTTCCTTTGCAAAGTGCCTCTCTGAACAGAAATGGGAAAATAGAAGTTGCACTCAACTGGCTTGATGGATTGAGCTGAAATTTTGTGGAGGGGGGTTATTTGAACATATGAAGATACTGGAAAAGTTTCAGCTCATTTGGATGCACCAAAATGGTACTTCCTTCACAGAGGTTCCAAATGGGCAGAAACTTACGAAAATTTCTGGGGAAGAATGGATAGATGGATTGAGCTGGTTTTTGGTGTCCATGAGTGATTTATCAATGTTAGTCACCATGAAAAATTTCAGCTCAAAAAGATCAAGGGTTCAAGCACTTCCTTTGCAATTTGTCCAATTGGACATAATTTGCAAATTGATGTTGTGCTCAAAATTTGAACTATGAAACTTGGAATCTTGATGGAAATGGTGAATATATGGATAGGATAAGCTCCACAATTTATTTGGGATTTTTCCTGGCTACCAAAATGGTAGTTCCTTTAGAAAGTGCCCAAAATGCAATATTGGCATTAAATAGGGGGGGGGGGGGGGGGGGGGGGGGGGGGGGGGGGGGGGGGGGGGGGGGGGGGGGGGGGGGGGGGGGGGGGGGGGGGGGGGGGGGGGGGGGGGGGGGGGGGGGGGGGGGGGGGGGGGGGGGGGGGGGGGGGGGGGGGGGGGGGGGGGGGGGGGGGGGGGGGGGGGGGGGGGGGGGGGGGGGGGGGGGGGGGGGGGGGGGGGGGGGGGGGGGGGGGGGGGGGGGGGGGGGGGGGGGGGGGGGGGGGGGGGGGGGGGGGGGGGGGGGGGGGGGGGGGGGGGGGGGGGGGGGGGGGGGGGGGGGGGGGGGGGGGGGGGGGGGGGGGGGGGGGGGGGGGGGGGGGGGGGGGGGGGGGGGGGGGGGGGGGGGGGGGGGGGGGGGGGGGGGGGGGGGGGGGGGGGGGGGGGGGGGGGGGGGGGGGGGGGGGGGGGGGGGGGGGGGGGGGGGGGGGGGGGGGGGGGGGGGGGGGGGGGGGGGGGGGGGGGGGGGGGGGGGGGGGGGGGGGGGGGGGGGGGGGGGGGGGGGGGGGGGGGGGGGGGGGGGGGGGGGGGGGGGGGGGGGGGGGGGGGGGGGGGGGGGGGGGGGGGGGGGGGGGGGGGGGGGGGGGGGGGGGGGGGGGGGGGGGGGGGGGGGGGGGGGGGGGGGGGGGGGGGGGGGGGGGGGGGGGGGGGGGGGGGGGGGGGGGGGGGGGGGGGGGGGGGGGGGGGGGGGGGGGGGGGGGGGGGGGGGGGGGGGGGCCTTCTGCCTTATGCATTCGGGTGTTGTCCTTAGGTGATTCGCAATTCAAGGAACAACATGACCGAGCTATTGCTGTTGTATCCCAACTGAAGTGTCGGGCATGATCACAAAGTAATCATGGACAGTGATCTCTTACTCCAATGATGCCATGCTGTCTATGAGCTATTGGTGCTGACGCGCCTTGAGCCATTCTATCTAAATATCCTGTTTCAAACTTTGTCGCTCGTGGAGATGGCTCTGTCATATATAGCCTCTTGCTATGACCACGGAGTTGAGTATAGGACTACAGAGGCTAAACATAGTATCACTATTATCTGGTGTATTCTTTCAGAGTATAGCCTCTTATCTTGGTTGATGGCCCATATTCAGGTGAGTATGGCATGCTGGCTGCATTGTTGTGGCCGTATATGCAAGAGTCTTGACAAGGGTTATCAATGTCACTCTGTCCGTGAAGCTGTATCTTGTTGATCGTCACGGAGGTTGCTTGTACAGAACTTCTTTATTCTTGAGGATTCCTTTGATGGACCTGTAATGACCTACCAACACGACTCCTTGATTGTTTTCCCGGTTTGCCGGGCTTGTTCTCACAACTTACTCTTGCATATCTCGTAGGGGTTGCTGTGCTCATATTCTTCCTTTTAACATGGGGCCAACTTTTTTTTCTCTGAATACAGTCATTCCCGTGTACGAGTGGCTCGCATGAACTGGTCCACTGGACTGCATGCTCACAACATATGCAGGTGTAGGATAAATCCTTTCATCACCACTGAGTTCTGAGGCAGATGTGTGTCCCAACTAGTTCGTGCTTCTGACAAGATTGTCGTGGGCACATTGGTGGGTTGAAGAAGGCTAAATTCCTTATGCTCGAAGCTTCTGCCAAAGTAGCGTGCTGAAGAAGGCTAGATATCGTACCTTAGAAGCTTTTCCTCATGTGGCTTACTGCGGAAGGTCGGGTGCCTTATGCTGGAAGTCTTCCGTGGTAGCACGCTGTGGAAGATGGAGGTGCCGTACCCCAGATTTTTTTTCACCAAGTGGCATATCGAGGAAGATTGGCAGTCTGGCAGCTTGCGGAGGAAGGCTGGGTTCCTTATACCAGAAGCCTTTCACTGTGGACGCAGTCGGACCTATGGCCGATTCTGGGTTCCTTCCGAAGTATCCGGAATTTACCCATAGTAGAGCCAAAACTTGATATAGGCCATACCTTGTCTGATGACATTCCGTTGGTCATGCACATTGCTTGTCCTTCTGCTGGTCTGCTCATTCCTACTGTAAAGGCTACACAACTGATGTAGACTTCATGTTGATAATTAATTCGGAACACCCTTTGTATCCAAACCAAGTGTTGCCGATAATTCCATTCGGTTCAGCTGAGTTTCCTATCATGTTAGGTGCTCCTTGATTCTGGATGCTTGGAAGCTCAGTGATTCTGGGCAACCGTGAACTCATCAATATTCCTTGCAAACCTTGTTCACAGTGCCCGAAATTTTTTGTATTTGCACCGGTGAGCTTCAAGATTTGCTTTGAAATTGGGATAATTAGATTTATGCCCCTAGTTGTGTCCCACTCGTCTGTTTTACCCCTAGTTCCGAAAAGTCACCGGTTCTGTCCAAGTCACTTTTCTCCTCTTATGCTTTTGCCCTTTGACCGTTTGACCGTCAGTTTGAAAACTTCATAACTAATTCATATTAAATCATAAAAATGCAAATAAGATACCAAAATGTTCAGAAAAACATCACCTATATGTGAGTGTCATTTGCATTCATGAAAAAAGTGTTGGAAAGTGCCCATCCGAGTTTTAGCTCTTATGCTACCACCATGAATAGTAAAATTTAAAAAAGTTCAAAAAATTCAAAAAAAATTTGGTAGCCAAGAATGACAAATGTTTTAAGTGTCTGCCAAGTTTCATCAAGGAATAACATTTGTGGGTGCCGCGGCAAAAAAAAACAATCAGCACTCCAAAATAGATTATTTTTTTGCCACAACTTCCACGAATGTCGTTCCCTGATGAAACTTGGCAAGCACTTAGAACATTTGTCGTTCTTTGCCACCATATTTTTTTTTGAATTTTTTTAGATTTTACTATTCATGGTGGTATCAAAAGAGCTAAAACTCGGATGTGCACTTTCCAACACTTTTTTCATGAATGCAAATGACACTGACATATAGGTGATGCTTTTCTGAACATTTTGGTACCTTATTTGCATTTTTTTGATTTAGTATGAATTAGTTATGAAGTTTTCAAACTAACGGTCAAAGGGCAAAAGCATAAGAGGGGCAAAGTGACTTGGACAGAACCGGTGACTTTTGGGAACTAGGGGTAAAACAGACGAGTGGGACGCAACTAGGGGCATAAATCTAATTATCCCTTTGAAATTTGTACCCAACGTACCGGAGTTTTGTTGCTGCTCTTGGCACCTTCACATTCTCGAAATATGTCTTCGGTGGGTAATAAATGATTCCTGAGTCCATTGAGAAAAGACTCAAGGTTCACCTCATTGACTGAAATAATCCTTGTATCGCGAACCGAATAATTCGTCCTTACTGGTGTTCATTCTTGGTAGCTCATCTGACTGCTCCTTAGGCGTGATCTGTGTTGAGGCCAACTCTCTCAGGTATATTCTGGCCTTGTCTGTTGCACATCAATTCTGCTTCTGACCCATTCTTCGTTCTTGACTGATCCAGTGATAATATTCTGAATATCAGGCAGTTGGCTTGGCTTGACTCTTGCTGAGTTTGGATTATTGGGTATTATCCCAGTTGCATGCTGGTCTTCTTAGGCAGCTCTTGCGGATGGATCCAGTCGGAGCGAAGAAACGGAACCGACAAAAGAAACAAAAACTGCGAAAACCAAAAGCAAATAAAGCTCAAATGTTTGCGGACCTTACACACGTGGCCAAAGATTCACTAGTATAACTAGTCTAGCGCACTCGATGCACCTCTAAGGATTTAGAAGCGAACCACACAATGCTCCTGGTAGCACTGGTGTCCCGCTCCTACTACTTCCCTAGGGAACATCCAACTCGACGCACGATGGCTATGGTCGTGCGATTCTAGGGTTATAGGGGAGAGATAGAATGTATAGGCGTTTACCAAAGGAAACTAGAGTTAAGAAGAGAAATATCATGGCTAGCAAGCAGGGTAAGGATATCTGGTTTACCTAGGGGTTCAGGGCTCACGGGTCATTGCCGGGTGCGAGCATTTCGTACCGGAGGCAAAGGCCACGAGAGTTGGGGGTCTGATGGAGCCAAAACCTATGGGGTTGCCTTATGATCAATAGTAGCCGTGCCTGCTTGGCAAAGATGGCTGAAATCCATCTGGGCATTCTACTGAGCACAAGACAATGAAGTCCAGCTAGGGTAACCTACAGTCAGCCTGGCTGCTCTAATACCATCTGTTGTGGCACCCCGCCTGATTACCACTGTAGCCAGACGGTCGCCGCGCATGCCAGCCCAGGAAATCACTCTGGCATGTGCGTTTACAACAAGTATCAAGAACATAGGCATTTCTATTAATGGATATATAAGGTCTTACATGGTATATTACAAGAATGATGGCAGCGGAAAGGCTCTATCTAAGGCAGCATGGTCCTGGTGCGGCTCCAATCCACAGGGATCTGACTGGGTTACGCTCCTAGCCCGCGAACACTCCGACTGGGGGGGGGGGGGGGGGGGGGGGGGGGGGGGGGGGGGGGGGGGGGGGGGGGGGGGGGGGGGGGGGGGGGGGGGGGGGGGGGGGGGGGGGGGGGGGGGGGGGGGGGGGGGGGGGGGGGGGGGGGGGGGGGGGGGGGGGGGGGGGGGGGGGGGGGGGGGGGGGGGGGGGGGGGGGGGGGGGGGGGGGGGGGGGGGGGGGGGGGGGGGGGGGGGGGGGGGGGGGGGGGGGGGGGGGGGGGGGGGGGGGGGGGGGGGGGGGGGGGGGGGGGGGGGGGGGGGGGGGGGGGGGGGGGGGGGGGGGGGGGGGGGGGGGGGGGGGGGGGGGGGGGGGGGGGGGGGGGGGGGGGGGGGGGGGGGGGGGGGGGGGGGGGGGGGGGGGGGGGGGGGGGGGGGGGGGGGGGGGGGGGGGGGGGGGGGGGGGGGGGGGGGGGGGGGGGGGGGGGGGGGGGGGGGGGGGGGGGGGGGGGGGGGGGGGGGGGGGGGGGGGGGGGGGGGGGGGGGGGGGGGGGGGGGGGGGGGGGGGGGGGGGGGGGGGGGGGGGGGGGGGGGGGGGGGGGGGGGGGGGGGGGGGGGGGGGGGGGGGGGGGGGGGGGGGGGGGGGGGGGGGGGGGGGGGGGGGGGGGGGGGGGGGGGGGGGGGGGGGGGGGGGGGGGGGGGGGGGGGGGGGGGGGGGGGGGGGGGGGGGGGGGGGGGGGGGGGGGGGGGGGGGGGGGGGGGGGGGGGGGGGGGGGGGGGGGGGGGGGGGGGGGGGGGGGGGGGGGGGGGGGGGGGGGGGGGGGGAACCAGTAGCCACCAGAACGGTCTTTACAACTCAGATCTGGGACAATTACTGGAATAACTCAACCCCGGCTCAAGACGGCTGGAAAGCAGCTCAGAGCATGAGATGGTGTTGATAAGAAGAATGTAGCAGTTCCCTAAGACGGCCGAAAAACAGCTCAGAGCATAGGGTCACTGCTATGAAAAGAAATTCAACAGCTGCCCGAGACGGCCGAAAAGCAGCTCAGAACACGAGCCAGTTGTTGAAAAGAGAAATATAAAATCGGCATCCAACCCGAACGGCCGAAAATAGCTCAGACACAGGCGTGGTGCCGTCACCGAAGAAAGTGCAAGCAAGGGTTCGTCAGAGTCACATACAGCTCACTACTACACAGATAAGCGTAAGCATATTAATTTAAACATGCAAGAATAACATAGAGCAATACTTTAGGACATATATCAGATGGTCGGCTTGCCTGGGGCCAAAGAAATGCTCCGGGAGAAGTGCGGTGAAGCCGCGGAAAGAATCGCCGGAAAGGATTCTCCCTCGGAGGGGCTGGTAGAGGGCAAGGGCAAAATGGTCATTTTTAGAATGTGTCAACATTATGAAAATGATCCCATCGGAATGGGCTCGACGAACTGAAGACATGAGCGTTGGTTTCACCTGAATCGGAGTTGTGAGTGAAAAGTTGTGAGGATTGGACTGCTAGGGACTTATTTTTAATTATATAAATTACACAGAGGTCCTCAGCAGTTTTTTTTTTCTGCGGAAAAGAATAAGAAGCACTGTTGATACTGGGCTTGCCTTGGGCCGAAAGTGGCCGCTGCCTGGGCTGCAGTCAGGCCACACAGCTGCCGCTGTTGCTGGGCCGGGCCCAACCGCACCCACCCCACCACTTAACCGACGTGGCAAGGAGGGGCCGGTGGCTGGCTCCCTGACGCGCGGGGCCCGCCTCGGTCTCTCTCTCCTCCCGCCTCTGCTTCGTCTTCCTCCCGACATGGCGACGGGAGCATGGCTCCGGCGTGGGGCTCCGGCACTCCGGTGAGCTGCTCGGCCAGGCGCTGGCGCGGACGAGGTCGCCGGCGAGCACCGCATCCCACTATGGGCGGCGCGGCCGTTGGGGACGGCCGAGAGGGTGGTGACGAACGGAGACAGAGGGCGGCGGGGTTGGGTGATTGGGCGACTCCGGTGGGGGAAACGACTGGGCGAGGAGGCGGGGATGGTCTGTGGCGGCTGGGGAGCCCAGCGTTGAGCTCGAATGGGGTCGGGGATGACTGAGGCATGGGAATTTGAGACGAGCGCACAAGCGGCGATGGCGGCCAGAGGGTGGAATTGGGCGCCAGGGCTCACTCCTTCGAGCTACGGAAGAGGACTGGGAGTGAGAGGAGGTGGCTGTAGGTGGTGTGATGCTCGGGGAGGCCCCGGGCCTCGGCTTTTATAGCCGGCCGGCGACGGCGGATAAGAACGACCGTGCGATGAGCTGGCCACCCTCCTGGAGCTCGGAGGTGACGACCCTTGCTGGCACGCGGTGTCGGGGAGCGGCCGACCTGACGCTCAACAGAAGGAGGGGACGGCTCGGGGAGGAAGGAGCCAAGGAGAGAGGTGACCGCTCGGGGTCACGGGAAGAACAGAACGACGGCGGCGATCGCCGTGGCGCGAGGAGAGGAAATCCGGAGGGGAGAAGGACCTAGAGAGGGGCATGTGGACTCTGCGGAGCCACTAGACACAATCGGACAAGCATAGGCCGGCCGGAGATGACCGGACGGAGCTCACAGAGAGCAGAGCGCCGTTTCTGCATGGCCATAGCATGGTCACCACGTGCATGGCTTGCTCTGGAAGGCTCCTGCCTGTCCATTCTTGTCAAATAGCTCCATCACTGCTCAAATAGGTGAAAGAAGTGGCTAGAAGTAGCCATGTGGCTCTGAGGTGAGGGAAACTTGCTAAAGAAGTTTCTGACAGCAAGGTGCATGTAGTGGTTTCTGGAGGGATCATGGGGTGAAGTGAGCTGGAATTTGGCATGGAGTAATGATCTACCAAGGTTACTACCCTGGTAAATTTTCAGAGCAAGAGGATGAGGCTAGCTTGTGCTTCCTTTGCAAAGCGCCTCTTTGAACAGAAATGGGAAAATAGAAGTTGCACTCAACTGGCTTCATGGATTGAGCTGAAATTTTGTGGAGGGAGGTTATTTGAACATATGAAGATACTGGAAAAGTTTCAGCTCATTTGGATGCACCAAAATGGTACTTCCTTCACAGAGGTTCCAAATGGGCAGAAAATTAGGAAAATTTCTGGGGAAGAATGGTTAGATGGATTGAGCTGGTTTTTGGTTTCCATGAGTGATTTATCAATATTAGTCACCATGAAAAATTTAAGCTCAAAAAGATCAAGGGTTCAAGCACTTCCTTTGCAATTTGTCCAACTGGACAGAATTTGCAAATTGATGTTGTGCTCAAAATTTGAACTATGAAACTTGGGATCTTGATGGAAATGGTGAAGATATGGATAGGATAAGCTCCACAATTTATTTGGGATTTTTCCTGGCTACCAAAATGGTAGTTCCTTTAGAAAGTGCCCAAAATGCAATATTGGCATTAAATAGGAAAATGCAATTTTCCTTATTTAATTATGGCCAATATTTTTATGGGAGCTCAATATGATCACAAAGAATATCTCCACAAGTTTTCATAAACTTTGGAGATGGATAGATATTTTCCTGGATTTAATTCCTTTAACTGGCAGAAAAAGGAATTAATTATAAATGAAAAATATTGCAAATGACTTGGCAATATTTTTGCATATCCAGGGTTTATAGATGAGGGATGATCACTGGGAAAAGTTTGGGAGGCATCAGATCAAAGGAAATTGGGGTTCCTTTGTAACGGAAAGAATTAGGGTTTCCCTTCCGGCAACTCGGAAGGTAGGGTTTTGGTGGAAAGATCTTGAGCAAAGATCTCGGGTGGCAAGGTTGGACTGGAGAGAATCTCTGGTTGGATAGGGAAGGCAAGGCTAAATTACCATCTTCATATACCCAAGAGCGAGAGAAATCCGATAACACCAAAAAAAAGACGGTTGGCAAATCCCGCGAAGGAAAAAAACAGGGAGCGAAAACCAGGGTGTTATAGGGGATCAATCGTAGTCCTTTTGATAAGTAAGAGTGTCGAACCCAACGAGGACCAGAAGGAAATGACAAGCGGTTTTCAGCAAGGTAATTTCTGCAAGCACTGAAATTGTGGTAACAAGTTGTTTGATAGCAAGATAATTGGTAACAAGTGACAAGTAACAATAGTAACAATAAGTGTAGCAAGGTAGCCCAATCCTTTTATGGCAAAGGACAGGCCGAAACGGTTTCTTATAATAAGCAAAGTGTTCCTGAGGAGTCACGGGAATTTCGTCTAGTCACTTTCATCATGTTGGTCTGATTCGCGTTCACTACTTTGATAATTTGATATGTGGGTGGACTGGTGCTTGGGTGCTGTTCTTACTTGAACAAACCTCCCACTTATGATTAACCCCCTCGCAAGCATCCGCAACTACGAGAAAAGTATTAAGATAAAAGCTAACCATAGCATTAAACGTATGGATCCAAATCAACCCCTTACAGAATAGCGCATAAACTAGGGTTTAAGTTTCTGTCACTCTCGCAACCCATCATCTAATAACTACTCCACAATGCATTCCCTTAGGCCCAAAGATGGTGAAGTTTCATGTAGTTGAAGTTCACATAACACCACTAAGGGAATCACAACATACACATCATCAAAACATCGAACACATATCAAATTCACATGATTACTTGCAACATGACTTCTCTCGTGGCCTCAAGAACAAAGTTAACTACTCACAAATGATATTCATGCTCAAGATCTGAGGGATATTAAATAGCATATTGGATCTAAACATATAATCTTCCACCAAATAAACCATATAGTAATCAACTACAAGATGTAATCAACACTACTAGTCATCAACAGGTACCAATCTGAGGTTCCGGTACAAAGATTGAACACAAGAGATGAACTAGGGTTTGAGAGGAGATGGTGCTGTTGAAGATGTTGATGAAGATTGGCCACCCAAAGATGAGAGGGTTGTTGGTGATGACGATGGCTTCAATTTCCCCCTCCCAGAGGGAAGTATCCCCAGCAGAATCGCTCCGCCGGAGAGCAAAAGTACTCCTGCCCAAGTTCCGCCTCGAGATGGCGGCGTTCCGTCTCGAAAGTCCTCTCCTTATTTTTTTTCTAGGTTAAAAGACCTTATATACCAGAAGATGGGCACCGGAGGTGGGCTGGGCTGCCCACCACCCACCAGGGCGCGCCTGGGGGGCCTGGCGTGCCCTGGTATCTTGTGGGCACCAGACAGCCCCCCTCTGGTGGTTATTTGCTCCAATATTTATTATATATTCCAAAATAATTCTTCGTAAATTTTTAGCTCATTTGGAGATGTGCAGAATAGGTATCTCTGACATAGCTTTTTTAGGTCCAGAATTCCACCTGCTGGTATTCTCCCTCTTTGTGCAAACCTTGCATATTATGAGAGAAAAGGCATTAGAATTACTCCATAAAGCATTATTATGCATAAAAACATTATAAATAACAGTAGGAAAACATGATGGCAAAATGGACGAATCAACTCCCCCAAGCTTCGACCTCGCTTGTCCTCAAGCGAAAGCCGATATCGAAAATCATGTCTACATGTTTTGAGAGAGAGGTGTCGACAAAAACAAAATATGGACATAGTAGCATCATGCATATTATTATAATAGCAACAAACTTTATCATAAAACTTTATCATATAGCTTCTCATGAACAAGTAACAATTCATCACAACAACAAAGTAGAAGCATAAACTTTATTTAAAACTAACAAACTATGTTCTTAGTCAACAATGCAATTGCAATTCATCATATTTTCAAGAAGAGTCACGCGTCTGAGCTTTTTAGCAAGTCCACATACTCAACTATCATTTAGTCTTCTATGATTGCTAACACTCACAACGTATATATGGAGCAAAAAGTGTCAACCAGACACATAGAAAGATAGGGGCTTATAGTTTTGCCTCCCAACTTATTCACCTCAGGGGTGATGTCAACAATAATAACTCATGATCATTCACATTCAACTGGATATATGTGCCTAGATCTTTCCCCACCACATGATGCTTGCAAAAGAGAAAAATAAAAAGAAGTAGAGGAGAATACTAATGACTCAAACATAAAAGTAAATGCATAAAAGTAAAAGATAGGCCCTTCCCAGAGGGAAGCAGAGGTTGTCATGTGCTTTTATTTTTGGATGCACAATCCCTTAATAAAAAAGAACGTCATGTTATATTGCCCCCTATGATAGCAACCTTTATTATGCAGTCCGTCGCTTTTATTACTTTGCCATCATAGGTTTGTACAACACTTATTTTCGCTTATAATAAAAGATCAAACATATTTAGAAGCAATTTTTATTGCCTTATGCACCGATGACAACTTACTTGAAGGATCTTATTCAATCCATAGGTAGGTATGGTGGACTCTCATGACATGAAATTGGTTTAAGGGTTTTGGATGCACAAGTAGTATTTCTACTTAGTGTGGATTTTTGGCTAGCAAAGATATTTGAGCAAGCACCACATGTTAGAGGATCTATGACAATATAACTTCTATGTGAATATGAACAAACATAAATCATTACGTTTTCTTCCTTGTCCAGTGTTAACAATTTGGCATAAAATATTTAATGGGGGCTCACAATCATAAAAGATGTCCAAGATAGTATATTTGCATGTGAATCTTCTCTTCCCTCATTAATTCTTTCATGAATTGCATCATTGACTAATGCTATGTTTGTCAATCTTTAATAAATTTTACCACTTGTACTTATTCTTATGTAATGTCATTACTTTCCATAAGATTAGCATATGATCTTTTTCATTATTTCCTTTATTTGATTGAGACATAAAAAGTAAAGAAGCAATAACTCAAACTGAACTTTATTATATAACTCCCACTCGATTACATAGATAGATAGATCACGAACTAACACATGGAAGATAGTCACACTAAACTTTTATTCAACTAAATCACGAAGATACTAAGGATCAAACAAAAACTTGCGAAGGAAGTAAAAGTGATGGTGATACGATACCGGGGCACCTCCCCCAAGCTTGGCAGAAGCCAAGGGGAGTGCCCATACCCGTGTACTCAAGTCTCCTTGGGTGATGGTGGTGGTGAGGAAGGCGTGGGCTGGTCCTCCAGCTTCCATGGCATAGGTCCCCCATCAAGAGAAGATGCATGAGTCTCCGGACCCCTAAAACTTGCAGCTAAACTCATACCTTTGAATCTTGCTTCATACTCAAAATTTTGATTTTGAAGATCATAGATTTGGCCTTGGAGGAAGTTGATATGTTCGTTGAAGTTGAAGACGATCTCCTTCAATGACTGGCCATCCACCTTTTGATCACGAGTGAATTCCGTGATCATGTAGTGGTTGGCATTCAGTCCTCGCTCCACCATCCCTTGGCACTTGAAGACCTCCTACTCTACCGCCTCGAGCCTGTCCTCCATGGTCACCGTCTTCTTGGTACCTTGAACGTCCCGGATGTGGAGCACCCCCTCACGCATCTCAATGGCTTGAGGGTGCTTCATCACCTCCGGCAGGTAGGGGTTGATGACCTTCTCAAAGATCTTGTCCTTGGAGGAGCTTGGGGGAGCCATAGAGATCTAGATCTGCCAAAAAAAGGGCATGAAACAAGAACAGAGGATATTTCTGTGATGTGGTGGTCAAATCGTCCGGGAGTATATATAGAGAATTTTTACATAAGGAAATACTTGTACCACAAGAAAACAGAGTCGGGAAGGTGCCCGTGGGGCCCACAGTCCACCAGGGCGGGCCTGGGGTAGGGGGCACGCCTTGGTGTCTCGTGGGCACCCGGGTTGCCTTCCCGTGTGTTTCTTATTTTTTTCTAAATATTCCAAAACTGACAGAAAATATTTTTGCGCATTTTTCTGAGTCGGTTTACTTACCGTATCACATACCTCTTCCTTTTCAGGGTTTTGGAGTGTTCTAGAAGGTCTCTTTTATGTATTCCTCCGGTGTCATGGTTTGAATAATATTAGTTTCAACATTAATAGGCATACCTAAAATATAGTGCTTAATTCTTTGCCCATTGACCACCTTCGGATTTGTGCTTTCCGGGTTATTAATCTTAATAGCTCCAGACCGATAAACCTGTTCGATAATATATGGTCCTTCCCATTTTGAGAGAAGTTTTCCTGCAAAAAATCTAAAACAAGAATTGTATAATAGAACATGCTCACCCACTTTAAATTCCTGCTTTTGGATTCTTTTGTCATGCCATCTTTTAACTTTTTCTTTAAATAATTTGGCATTTTCATAGGCTTGGGTTCTCCATTCATCTAGTGAGCTAATATCGAATAACCTCTTTTCACCGGCAAGTTTGAAATCATAGTTGTATCCCATTTTGTATGGAGACATTCCCATGGGATTTTTATAAGCTGTTTGGTAGGCCCAAAGTGCATAATCTAATTTCTTAGACCAATTTTTCTGGGACTTATTAATAGTCTTTTACAAAATTAATTTTATTTCCCTATTGCTTAATTCAACTTGTCCACTAGACTGGGGGTGATAAGGAGATGATATTCTATGGTTAACATCATACTTAGCAAGCAATTTACGGAAAGCACCATGAATAAAGTGTGAACCACCATCAGTCATTAAATATCTAGGGACTCCAGACCTCGGGAAGATAACTTATTTAAGCATTTTAATGGAGGTGTTATGATCAACACTACTGGTTGGAATAGCTTCTACCCACTTAGTGACATAATCAACAGCAACCAAGATATGTGTGTACCCATTAGAGGAAGGAAAAGGTCCTATGTAATCAAAGCCCCAAACATCAAATGGTTCAATAGCAAGCGAATAATTCATAGGCATTTCCTGGCGTCTACCAATATTACCAATTCTTTGACATTCATCACAAGAAATGACAAACTTATGAGCATCATTGAAAAGAGTAGGCCAAAAAATCCAGACTGTAATACCTTGTGTGCTGTTCTATCTCCCGCATGGTGTCCTCCATATGCCTCGGAGTGACACTTCCATAGGATTTGTTCCTATTCATGCTCAGGTATACAATGTCTAATAATACCATCTACTCCCTCTTTATAAAGATGTGGGTCTTCCCAAAAGTAATGTCTTAGATCAAAGAAGATTTTTTTCTTTTGTTGATAGGTGAAACTAGGTGGTATATATTTAGCTACGATGTAATTAGCATAGTCAGCAAACCATGGAGTGTTATGAGTAGCATTAATGACGGCAAGTTGTTCATCACGGAAGCTATCATCAATAGGTAGTGGGTCATCAAGAATATTTTCTAACCTAGATAAGTTGTCAGTTACGGGATTATCAGCCCCTTTTCTATCAGTGAGATGTAAATCAAATTCTTGCAACAAGAGAACCCACCTAATAAGTCTAGGTTTAGCATCATTCTTTTCCATAAGATATTTTATAGCAGCGTGATCAGTGTGAACAATTACTTTAGAATCAACAATGTAAGATCTGAATTTATCACAAGCAAACACAACTGCTAAAAATTCTTTTTCAGTGGTAGCATAATTTCTTTGGGCACTGTCTAGAGTTTTACTAGCATAATGGATAACATTTAATTACTTATCAACTCTTTGTCCTAGAACGGCCCCGACAGCATAGTCACAATGTCGTTGCAACAGACCCTGGGTCCATTGCACGGACTATGCACAGGCCAGAGACAAAATTACAAGACCAAGATCAGACCAAACAAGGAGGATCAATTCCTTTGAAGGATCCAAGTGCAAGTCGAGAAGGCTAAGGTGAGCCAGAGGAACAAGGCATCGCTAAGGGAAGGACCTACCTTGCCAGGCAGGAGAGCCCGGCAGGGTTTGGTTTTGCCCCGGAAGCAAGCTCCCAGATCGTCCCGACAGGCCTGCCGGGGCTGGCGGAGGCACGCCACTCCACCGCTCCACCTCACAAGTGACGCAAGTCATTAATCAAAGCGGTGTCGAGCTCCAAGGTGACTAAGGGGCTGCTTTCTGCCACATGGCAGCCACTTCCTACAACAAACACCTCCATATGACACCCGTCCTGAGACATGTCAAATGAGCAAGCGCGAAGCAGGCAAAACAGCCCGGCAGGGCTTGCTGGGCGGGCTGTGACGTGACACTGAGTGGCGCATTTAATGCGCTCTGTCAGCCTGCAGAGTTAGGTATGATAGCACTGTTAGCTATCTAATCAGTACGCAAAGACTGATTTGCCACTGTGGTAACCCCTTAATCTATAAAAGGAGGCCCATGGCGACCGTAGAAAGGGTGGGACCCTCGCATATTGATACACTCGTAGCCACTCTCGCCCCCAGAGCGACCTTTGCCGGGCGAGTGTGCTACATCCACCACCATTATCTACCATCAATCCACCAAAGCAGGAGTAGGGTTTTACGCCTCACGGCGGCTCGAACCTGGGTAAAGACTGCCCGTGTGATCTCTGCCGTGCTGCGCGATGCTTCTCCGCTCTTTGTGCAACGTGCCCATCCCCCCGCCGGGGGGGGGGGGGGGGGGGGGGGGGGGGGGGGGGGGGGGGGGGGGGGGGGGGGGGGGGGGGGGGGGGGGGGGGGGGGGGGGGGGGGGGGGGGGGGGGGGGGGGGGGGGGGGGGGGGGGGGGGGGGGGGGGGGGGGGGGGGGGGGGGGGGGGGGGGGGGGGGGGGGGGGGGGGGGGGGGGGGGGGGGGGGGGGGGGGGGGGGGGGGGGGGGGGGGGGGGGGGGGGGGGGGGGGGGGGGGGGGGGGGGGGGGGGGGGGGGGGGGGGGGGGGGGGGGGGGGGGGGGGGGGGGGGGGGGGGGGGGGGGGGGGGGGGGGGGGGGGGGGGGGGGGGGGGGGGGGGGGGGGGGGGGGGGGGGGGGGGGGGGGGGGGGGGGGGGGGGGGGGGGGGGGGGGGGGGGGGGGGGGGGGGGGGGGGGGGGGGGGGGGGGGGGGGGGGGGGGGGGGGGGGGGGGGGGGGGGGGGGGGGGGGGGGGGGGGGGGGGGGGGGGGGGGGGGGGGGGGGGGGGGGGGGGGGGGGGGGGGGGGGGGGGGGGGGGGGGGGGGGGGGGGGGGGGGGGGGGGGGGGGGGGGGGGGGGGGGGGGGGGGGGGGGGGGGGGGGGGGGGGGGGGGGGGGGGGGGGGGGGGGGGGGGGGGGGGGGGGGGGGGGGGGGGGGGGGGGGGGGGGGGGGGGGGGGGGGGGGGGGGGGGGGGGGGGGGGGGGGGGGGGGGGGGGGGGGGGGGGGGGGGGGGGGGGGGGGGGGGGGGGGGGGGGGGGGGGGGGGGGGGGGGGGGGGGGGGGGGGGGGGGGGGGGGGGGGGGGGGGGGGGGGGGGGGGGGGGGGGGGGGGGGGGGGGGGGGGGGGGGGGGGGGGGGGGGGGGGGGGGGGGGGGGGGGGGGGGGGGGGGGGGGGGGGGGGGGGGGGGGGGGGGGGGGGGGGGGGGGGGGGGGGGGGGGGGGGGGGGGGGGGGGGGGGGGGGGGGGGGGGGGGGGGGGGGGGGGGGGGGGGGGGGGGGGGGGGGGGGGGGGGGGGGGGGGGGGGGGGGGGGGGGGGGGGGGGGGGGGGGGGGGGGGGGGGGGGGGGGGGGGGGGGGGGGGGGGGGGGGGGGGGGGGGGGGGGGGGGGGGGACTCCATTTCGACCTGGGCTGACCTGTGCCACGAGTTCATTGGTGCCTTCACGGGCGGCCATCAAGAACCAGGGTGGCCCAGGGACTTACAGCTTCTCCAGTAGAAAGAGGGAGAAACTCTACGGAAGTACTTGCAGAGATTCAGCCGAGTCCACAGAAATATCCTAGATATCCACCCAGCCGTTGTGATAGCTGCCTTCCAATCCAACGTGCGCAACCGCAGGATACGTTCCAAGATGAACATTTGGTTGCCCAAGACTGTGAAGGAGCTCTACACTTTGGTGGACAAATGTGCTCAGGTGGAGGAGGGGAGGAGACTTCCTAGAGAGGAAGATTGCGTCGACATCGACTCAGAAGATGACGATGAGACCATCAGTAAGAAGAAGAAGAACAAGAAGCACAACAAGAAGTGCAAGGATAAGACTGTGATGACTGTTGAGGGGTCAGGCACACCTAGTACCGGCAAGAAGGCCAAGGCTGAAGCCCCCGGCAAGGAGGCTACCGCATGCGGTGACTATCGGGAGGCGGTGGCTGGCGAGAAAGCTGGGAAAATTGATGGACCGTACTGTAAGATTCATCAGACCAAGGGCCATGATCTCCAGGAGTGTCATCGGGTTGAGCAGCTCATCAAGAGGCAGAAGGCTGAGTATGAGAAGCGCGATAAGGAAAAAGGTCAGAATGGCGCTGGTGGGAAGGGCCGGGGTGGTGAAGCAAATCGCCCCGGCAAGGCTCCTCGAAACTAAGGGAAACCCGCCAAAGGCCGAGAGAAGGAGGATTGCAGTAATGAGAGTGATGGAGGGAATGAAGAGGAAACCAGCGAGCAGGAATTCTAGGAGGCCACTGACGCCCTGTGCATTGACGGGGGTGCATCTTTGCACTCCTCTCACCGCCAACTTAAACAGTGGGTGCGTGAAGTCAATGCCGTGGAGCCAGCGGCAGGTTCTCGGAAGCCGCTCAAGTGGTCACGCACGTCCATCATCTTTGATGAAGAGGACCACCCCGACCACATTACTGTGGTAGGGTGCTTGCCGTTGTTGGTCTCACCAACAATTCGCAACCTCAAGGTCACAAAGATGCTGGTTGACGGCAGGGCCGGGTTGAATCTGATTTCCCCAAAGGTTATCAGCAAACTCCAGATAGCAGAGGAAGAACTTAAGGCCACAGGCACATTTCAAGGAGTCAATCCCGGCAGGAGCCGTCCTAAGGGAAAGGTTACGTTGCCAGTGACATTTGGAGGAGAGTTAAACTACAGGACTGAGAAAGTTGTGTTTGATGTGGTTGACCTCCCCCTGCCGTACAACGGGATCCCTGGGCGCATGGCCCTGGCCAAATTCATGGAAGCATCCCACTATGCCTACAACACCTTGAAGATGCCAGGGCCGATGGGAGTCGTTTCCATTCCGTCGGACATGAAAGACGCAATTATTTGCATGGATAAGATGTACCGGGACAGGGTCACGGCAGAGGTTGCGGAAGCCACAGTTCCCACAAAGGAAAAGCATAGCAGAGGCACTGGCAAGGAATCCGGGAAGCGTACCTCTGTAGAATGTGCCACACCCATTGATGACATGCCAGAAAGTTCCAACATCAAGAGATCCAAGGCTGCTCCACCCCAAGTGAAAAAGGTCACGACAGGGCTGGCTGGCGCTGACGGTACTTTCACTATCAGTGCCACCCTTGATGACAAATAGGAAAGCACGCTCATTGCTTTCCTGTGGGTGAATATCGATGTGTTTGCCTGGCAACCATCTGATATCCCTGGTGTTCCCAGGGAGATAATCGAGCACCACCTTGCTGTCTGCCCACATGCCCGACCCGTCAAGCAGAAGGTTCGAAAGCAGGCCTTGGAGCGGCAGTAGTTTATTGCCGAGGAAATCAAGAAACTTAACGCAGCTGGCTTGGTCAGAGGAGTACTGCATCCAACATGGTTAGCAAACCCAGTGGTTGTGCGCAAGGCTAATGGAAAATGGAGGCTTTGCATAGATTACACGGATCTGAATAAGGCATGCCCAAAGGACACATTTCCCTTGCCGCGCATCGACCAGATCATGGATTCTACTTCAGGATGTGAGTTGCTCTCTTTTCTGGATGCATACTCTAGATACCATCAGATTTTTATGTCCAAGGAAGACGAAGAAAAGACCTCATTCATCACCCCATGCGGCACATACTGCTTTGTGCGCATGCCTTTCAGGTTGAAGAGTGCCGGGTCCACTTTTGCAAGAGCAGTCCAGATTGGCTTTGAACCACAGTTGCACAGGAACATTGAAGCTTATATGGATGATATTGTGGTCAAGACCATGAACAGATCAACCCTCATCCAGGATTTAGAAGAGACATTTGCTAATCTGCGCAAGATCAACTTGAAACTGAATCTGGAGAAGTGCGTGTTTGGCATTCCCTCCATCAAGCTACTTGGTTTCTTTGTGTCCCACCGTGGGATAGAGGCCAACCTCGATAAGAGCAAGGCTATTGAGCAGATACAGGCACCCAAGACAGTTAAGGATGTGAGGCGTTTGACAGGATGAGTTGCCGCACTTAGCAGATTCATCTCCAAGTCTACCAAGCACGCCTTGCCGTTCTTCAAGATTTTGAAGAGGGCAGGGCCCATGAAGTGGACCCCGGAAGCAGATGCAGCGCTGCAGGATTTGAAGGTCTACTTGTCTTCTGTGCCCACTTTGGTCACACCCAAACCACAAGAGCCATTGCTGCTATATCTGGCAGCAACTAATCAAGTGGTTAGTGCGGCCCTAGTGGCGCAGCGGGAAGTAGAAGAAGCAGCCACCTCAGCAAGTGTCCTGCCCGGGGAAGAGGAAGAGAGCGGCCCGGCAAGGCCAGATACGGATCAGGGCAAAGAGGAGCACGGCAGCGGAACCAACCCCAAGGACACGGCAAGGAAGAAGGTGGTGCAGCGCCCATTATACTTCGTCAGCTCCCTGTTGCAGGGGGCTAGATCCAGGTATTATGGCATGCAAATATTGATCTTCGGCCTTGTCATGGCCTCAAGGAAACTGCGCCACTACTTCCAAGCCCATGAGATCATGGTTGTCACCTGCTTCCCGTTGCAAAGGATACTTCGAAACCCAGAGGCCACCGGCAGGATAGTGGAGTGGGCATTGGAGTTGTCCAGCTTTGGCCTGAAGTTTGAAAGCACATCAACAATCCAGAGTAGGGCATTGGCAGAGTTTATTGCAGAATGGACGCCAACCCCTGATGAAGAAGTACTGGAAACAGTTATCCCCGGCAAGGAAGCGCCCCAAGAATGGATCATGTATTTTGATGGTGCCTTCTCCCTACAAGGTGCAGGGGATGGCGTGCTTCTCGTGGCTCCCACTGGAGAGCACCTGAGGTACATCATCCAGATGCACTTTCCCCAGGAGGAGGCGACCAACAATACAGTAGAATATGAAGGGCTTCTTGCCGGGCTCAGGATTGCCACAGAATTGGGGATCAAGAAGCTGATCATTCGAGGAGATTCACAACTGGTGGTGAGACAAGTCAACAAAGATTACCAAAGCCCATTGATGGGGGCATACATCGAGGAAGTGAGAAGATTGGAGGAGTGTTTTGACGGGTTGCAAACAGAGCATGTACCCCGTGCGGAAAATAGCATTGCTGATCACCTATCAAAGTGTGCTGTGCAGAAGCTTCCCGTGGAACCAGGAACTTTTGTTCTCCATCTTACTCAGCCCTCTATATCCCCGATAACAATGGCCCGAAAGAGGAGGAAATTGGACTCCAGTAAGCCTCTCCCGGCAGAGCCTTTCGGGGCTCCTGGCAGGGACCCTGCCGGAAACAACTCCCCTTTGATTGCCAGGCTGCACCCTCCTGCCGGGCCACTGGTCCCCGCGGTCGAGGGATGCGCCCCCACGAATGAGGAGGTGCCACTAGTCCTCATTGCCGAGCCTCAGGCTCCAACTTGGGCAAGGCACATAGTCCATTTCCTCCAAACCGGAGAACTTCCCGAAGAGCAAGAAGAAGCTAAAAGAGTAGCCCGGAGGGCCAGTATGTATCAGTTTGTTGATGACACACTATACAGAAGAAGGCCCAATGGTGTGAAATTGAAGTGCATTTGCCGGGAAGGAGGAAAGGAACTGCTGGCAGATATACACAAAGGCATGTGTGGCTCCCACATTGGATCAAGGGCTTTGGTTGGGAAAGCATTCTGGTAAGGATTCTATTGGCCCACAGCCCTCCAAGATGCAATTGAGCTCGTCACCAAGTGTGAAGACTGTCAGTTCCATTCCAAAAATATCCATCTGCCTACCCAAGCACTCTAGACAATCCCTTTGTCATGGCCGTTTTCGGTCTGGGGGCTCGATATCCTCGGCCCTTTCCCCCGAGCTGCCGGGGGCTTTGAATTCTTGTTCGTTGCAATTGACAAGTTTACAAAGTGGCCGGAAGTAGATGCCGTGAGAAAGGTGACTGCTCAATCAGCTATCAAGTTCTTGAAAGGATTGGTGTGCCGCTTCTGGGGCCCTGCCCGGATCGTCACCGACAACTGCACCCAGTTCACGAGCCATGCCTTCATGCAATATGTTCATGCCCTCAGAAGCAAGATCTCATTTGCCTCTGTCGCACATCCCAGAAGCAATGGACAAGCTGAGAGGGCGAACGCTGAAGTGCTGCGAGGACTCAAGACAAGAACATTTGATGAGCTGCGGAAGCACGGCAGGCGATGGATCGATGAGCTACCGGTGGTTCTTTGGTCCCTCAGAACGACACCAAACCGAGCTACCAGGTAGACTCCCTTCTCCCTAGTCTATGGGGCAGAAGCAGTTATCCCCACAGAACTCATTTACGGGTCACCTTGAGTGCTTGCCTATGTTGAAGTAGCGCAGGAATAGCACATGCGTGACGATGTCATGCTTCTCGAGGAGAACCATCTCTGGGCTGCTACGTGTGCTGCACGCTATCAGCAAGCCCTACGTCGCTATCATAGCCGCAGGGTTCATGCCCGGTGTTTTGGGGAAGACGACCTTGTCCTTAGGCGTGTTCAGTCCACCAAGGGTACAAACAAGCTGTCGCCGAAGTGGGAAGGCCCTTACCGGGTAGTACGAGTCACCAGACCTGGCACAGTCCGTCTGGAGACCGGAGATGGCATTCAATTGCAAAAGTCATGAAATATTGAGCATCTCCGCAAGTTCTACCCGTAAGGCGCGGCTGTCGGGCCCTGCCCAGCAGCCACCCTTTTGTACAGGCCTTGCCTCAGCTGCATGTAACCCCTTGTACAAAGCCAGGCGCAGACCCTGAGCAGCAGAGAAATAAATGAAGCGCTGGGGGCCCCCGACAAGTTGCATGCATGCATAAGGATATCATAAGCATCGCATGATTCATGTAGATAGGTTGCATGATCATGTAGATAGATTGCATCTGGCATCGTCTTCATTTGCATAAACTGCAGGCTCCTGCCGTGGACTTAGTCCTAGGAAGAGGATGTGAAGACAAGCCAGCACTGCAGTCTCCGACAAGCCAAACAGATAAGTTCCATCTCTTATCCATACATGTTCCGTGAGTAGGACTTGTGCATATGAAAACCTCGCCGCCTCGGAAACAAAGGTACTCCCATCTACTGACACGAACACTGCTTCGGTCAGGATGGTCGTAGAGGCCTTTGGCTAAAAAGGGTTGGCGGGGGGCTAGTCTCTCCCAATGGGTTCTACGCCCGGCAAGCTCGGCCTCACGGCAGCAGTCCTATGGGGTACCGGCAAGGTAGCTTACCGGGATCTACTTGTTTACATGAAAGTATGGAGGTGTTTCACCTCTGCATGGATATCGTACATGCACAAGTGCCCGGCAAAGCTTATCTTTTTCATTAATATGCTGATCAACAAGTACAAATCTCATGGAACATAAACATGGATACGAGAGATTACATTATTTGAACTAAAATTTGGTGAGTGCCTACAGATTTAAGATTAAAAAAAGATAAGTGCCCCGTAATGCCTTTTCTTGTCCCTCTCCTCCTAGGCACGGCGGTAGAACGCGAAGAGGGCAAAAGGAGTGTCGGGGCAGAAGCTCAGCCTGACCCTGTCGGGCTCCAGGAGAGGTTGCCCGGCGGGGGCGAGAGGGCGTGGACGAAGGCGACGGTGAAGGGACCGGCGGAGACGACCCGTCAACCACCACCACCAAGGCCAGCAGGACATGGCAGGGCTATCGAAGCTGCATCCCGAGAGGAAGCCTGCCGAGGTCTAGCTGGAGGAGCCAGGGGCACCGTCACCACCCCTGCACCCAACTTCCCGGCAAACCACCTTGCCGGGGAGAAAACGTAGGTGCAGATGATGGTGCTGCCGCCTGATGAAGATGGTGCGGGCGACGTTCAGCCGGAGTCGGAGTCGTCGCCCTCCCAGTCACCACTGTCATCATCGCCGTCACAGTCTTGCTCGTTGCTTTCGCTCGAGGAGGAGCTTTCGTCGTCGGTCAAGCTCTCCGCGCAGCACCCTAAGCGAGCTCCCGAGCGCCCAAAGACCTTGATGGAAAGCAGGCCACTCTCCATTAATTTAAACTGGAGAACGTGCCCCTCTAACAAGCTATGGGCTTGAGCAATGGTCTTCCAGCCGTGGCGGAGGTACATAACATGAGGAGTAGGGAAGTCAATATCCACCCACATGCCACCATTCCCAGATCCCCTCATGTGCAACCTCAGTGCACACGACTGTTCGAGCTCCATCACCCTTGCAAATGGAGTAGGGAGGCAGAGGTGGCCGTGCGAAGGCTTAGACAGCCCGATGATGAACTCCAAGGGTTGATCTCCGATGTAGCCTTCCATCGGGGGAGGAGCGTCCGGTGCGGGCGCAATTGAGGCGCCGCCCCGGCCTCCTCGGCCGCGCACACCGCGACGACCTCGGCCGCGCCCCCTTCCGCCTCCTCTCACAGTGGTTCAGCCCCCACATCATCAAGAGGAGGGGGAAGATGCTGTCGAGCAAAAGTTCTCATCGCCACCACCGGAGTACCACCACGCCCTCGCCCCCTCACCATGGCAAGCAAGGGAAGCTTTGAAAGGGAGAAGGAAGGTGTGTGAGCAGACGCACTACTCCTACCCCCCTTTTTATAGGAGAATGAGGCAGGGGGCTGGCCTCTCATCCAGCTGGCGACCGCCCTGCTCCTCCAATGCGGTTCCCCTGCGCCTCCAATGGCTCGGGGAATCAGAGCCGCCCCTCTACACCACTCAGCAGTGCCCGGCTTTCTGCCATGGCGCCCGTTCCCGCGCCCTCCGCGTCCACCACCTACCCTACGTAATGCATGCGGTATACGTGGCGAAGGCGCCCCGGGGCAGGAGGCAAGTGGGATGGTAGTTTCCTACCCCGTGATCGTGGGGCATGGGCTGCCCACAGATCGTGGTTCAGTTTCTCCCCTAAATGTTTCGCACGACATGCGGGAAAACCGGAAACTGACCCAAGCTCAGGTTAATGAAGAAGCAAAGAAGATCTCAAAGGGCGGGGCCGCCCTTACATTTCTGCCTGTGCACTGGTTAGAGCCTACCCCGACGACGCCCAGCGACACGTTCGTGCCAGGCCCGGGGGCTCCTGTCGGTGCAACAGACCCTGGGTCCATTGCACGGACTGTGCACAGACCAGAGACAAAATTACAAGACCAAGATCAGACCAAACAAGGAGGATCAATTCCTTTGAAGGATCCAAGTGCAAGTCGAGAAGGCCAAGGTGAGCCAGACGAACAAGGCATCACTAAGGGAAGGACCTACCTTGCCGGGCAGGCGAGCCCGGCAGGGTTGGGTTTTGCCCCGGAAGCAAGCTCCCAGATCGTCCCAGCAGGCCTGCCAGGGCTGGCGGAGGCACGCCACTCCACCGCTCCACCTCACAAGCAACGCACGTCATTAATCAAAGCGGTGTTGAGCTCCAAGGTGACTAAGTGGCTGCTTTCTGCCACATGGCAGCCACTTCCTACAGCAAACACCTCCATATGACACCCGTCCTGAGACGTGTCAAACGAGCAGGCGCGAAGCAGGCAAAACAGCCCGGCAGGGCTTGCCGGGCGGGCTGTGACGTGACACTGAGCGGCGCATTTAATGCGCTCTATCAGCCTGCAGAGTTAGGTATGATAGCACTATTAGCTATCTAATCAGTACGCAAAGACGGATTTGCCACTGTGGTGACCCCTTAATCTATAAAAGGAGGCCCATGGCGACCATAGAAAGGGTGGGACCCTCGCATATTGATACGCTCATAGCCACTCTCGCCCCCAGGGCAACCTTGTCGGGCGAGTGTGCTACGTCCACCACCATTATCCACCATCAATCCACCAAAGCAGGGGTAGGGTTTTACACGTCACGGCGGCCCGAACCTGGGTAAAGACTGCCCGTGTGATCTCTGCTGTGCTGCGCGACGCTTCTTCGCTCTTTGTGCAACGTGCCCATCCCCCCGCCGAACCAAAAGGGGCTCATGGCCCCATAGGTGGCCGTGGTTTCCCACGACACACTAGCATCACACATAATTCCAAAAGGCAAGTTCCAATCAGGTGGTTGAACTATAGGTGCGGTGGTTAAGGATTTCTTAATTGTTTTAAAGGCTTCTACACAATCTTCATCAAAAACAAAAGGAACATCCTTCTGTAATAAATTGGTAAGAGGCCTAGAAATTTTAGAAAAGTCTTTAATAAACCTCCTATAGAAACCAGCATGACCAAGGAAACTATGAATACCTTTTATATCTTTAGGACATGGCATTTTCTCAATTGCATCAACTTTAGCTTTATTCACCTCAATACCTTGTTCAGAAATTTTATGACCCAAGATAATACCTTCGTTTACCATAAAGTGGCACTTCTCCCAATTCAAGACAAGATTAGTTTGCTCACATCCCTACAAAACTTGATCAAGGTTGCTTAAGCAATCATCAAAAGAAGTTCCGTAAACGAAAAAATCATCCATGAAAACCTCAACAATCTTTTCACAAAAGTCAGAGAATATAGCATTCATACATCTTTGAAAGGTAGCAGGTGCATTGCATAAACCAAAAGGCATACATCTATAAGCATAAGTTCAAAAAGGACAAGTAAATTTGGTTTTCTCTTTATCAGGTTGTGAAACAGGTATTCGAGAAAAACCAGAATATCCATCAAGAAAGCAAAAGTGTGTATGCTTTGACAATCTTTCTAGCATTTGATCAATGAAAGGCAAAGGGTAATGATATTTCCTAGTTGCTTTATTTAATTTTCTAAAATCAATTACCATCCTATAACCCGTCACAATTCTTTGTGGAATAAGTTCATTTTTATCATTTGGAACAACAGTAATACCTCCTTTCTTAGGAACACAATGAACGGGACTTACCCATCTACTATCAGCTATAGGATAATTTATACCTGCTTCCAGAAGCTTTAATATTTCATTTCTTACCACTTCTTTCATTTTGGGATTTAATCTTCGCTGGTGATCAACAACAGGTTTAGCATCTGGTTCCATATTAATCTTGTGCTGACAGACAGTGGGGCTAATGCCCTTAAGATCATCAAGAGTATATCCAATAGCAGTGATACGTCTCCAATGTATCTGTAATTTTTTATTGTTACATGATGTTATATTATCATTCTTGGATGTTTTACAATCATTTTCTGGCACTTTTATATCATTTTTTGGGACTAACCTATTGACATAGCGCCCAGTGCCAGTTGTTGTTTTCTGCCTGTTTTTTACTTCATAGAATATCAATATCAAACGGAGTCCAAATGCAACAAAACTTTTTGAAGATTTTTTTGGACCAGAAGACATCCAGAGGGCCAAAGAAGAGCACGAGGGGAGGCTTGTGGGGCCCACGATCCACCTTGGCATGCCAGGAGGCCCAGGCGCGTCCTGATAGACCATGGGGCCCACGGGTGTCCTTTCCACCGCCTCTTAGCTCTATAAATTCTTAGATATTCCAGAAACCCTAGAGGAGTCGGAGAAAAATTGTTCCAGCCACCGCAAGTTCCAGAACCACGAGATCTAATCTAGAGCCCTTTTCTGGCACTCCGCCGGAGAGGAACACGATCACGGAGGGGTTCATCATCCTCATTGGTGCCTTTTCGATGATGCGTGAGTAGTTTACCACACACCTACGGGTCCGTAGGCAGTAGCTAGATGACTTCTTCTCTCTTTTTGATCTTCAATACAATGTTCTCTTTGGAGATCTATTTGATGTAACTCTTTTGCGGTGTGTTTGTTGGGATCCGATGAATTATGAGTTTATGATCAGATCTATTTGCAATTATATCCATACATGATTATTATAGCCTCGTATTTCTTCTTCGATATTTTGGTTTTGTTTGGCCAACTTGATTGATTTATCTTGCAATGGGAAGAGGTGCTTTGTGATGGGTTCGATCTTGCGGTGCTCAATCTCAGTGACAGAAGGAGACATGAACTCATGTATCATTGCCATTAAGGATAAAACGACGGGTTCTATTCCTACATGAATAGATCTTGTCTACATCATGTCATCGTTCTTAAGGCATTACTCCATTTCTTTTTGGAACTTAATACACTAGATGCATGCTGGATAGCGGTCGATGTGTGGAGTAATAGTAGTACATGCAGGCAGGAGTCGGTCTACTAATCTTGGACGTGATGCCTATATACATGATCATTGTCTTGGATATCATCATAACTATTCGCTATTCTATCAATTGCCCAACAGTAATTTGTTTGCCCATCGTGTGCTATTTTCTCGAGAGAAGCCACTAGTGAAACCTACGGCCCCCGGGTCTATTTCTCATCATATACTTGCAGATCTATATTGCTATTCATGTTTTCCACTATTTGCCTATTTTATTTTTAGATCTATATTATCAGAAACCCAAAAATACATTGCTGCATTTTATTTGCTTTTATCTTATTTGCATCTATCAATCTATCTTTTATCATACTACCTTACCCAAAGAGGGATTAACAACCCCTCTACGCGTCGGGTTGCGAGGATTTGTTGTTTGTGTGCAGGTGCCGCTTACATAATTTGCTTGGTTCTCCTGCTGGATTGATACCTTGGTTTCATAACTGAGGGAAATACTTACCACTGCTGTGTTGCATCATCCCCTCCTCTTCGGGGAATTTACTGACGCGGTTCACAAGTAGCAGGAAGAATTTATGGCACCGTTGCCAGGGAGGATCAAGTCAGATCTATCAGGTTCCCACACATAAACTTTCATCTCCTTGCAATTTACATTATTTGCCATTTGCCTCTCATTTTCATCTCCCCCACTTCTAAAATGTTTTTACAAAAACACAAAAATATTTGCCGTTTTATTTGCCTTCTTTCCGTTTGCCTTTTTCATGTCAGATCTATTGTTCTTTTGTGTTCTTGTTTGCGTATCTCTGAAATTTTCACCATGAGTAATTTCAGTATGGCAGAAATGACTGATGGAAGGACTCCTAAAATTGGAGCTCCTACTAATCTAGATTCTAAAACTTTTGTTGTGGGACAAGGGAACGTTATAGGAAAAGGTGCCATCCGAGAATTCTTTAATTATGTTGGAACTTTGCCTTGTGATGATGCTCCTATACTCAAGAGAACTAAAACTTATGCGGAAGTTATTTCCGCACTTGTTCTTAAACTTGAGAAGAGATTTATTCATACCCATCCTATCTTGCAAAGATTGTTTTATGAGTTTCCCATTATAAAAGATCCTAGAGCTAAGAAGATAGTTGCACTTGTCCTCATTAATGAATTTGATTACATAGTGCAGAGGCTAGAGAGATCTTTGATTTTTATGGTATGAACCATGAAAACCCGGTTATATATGAGATCCTTTACAATAGTGACTATTTATTGAGGCATTTGCTTGGCAATAATCAAATCTTTGATGAGTATCTAAAAAAGCAAGTTCCTGTTTTAGACATGATCCAACAAGTTTTCAATTATGTAAATCAAAAATATTCCTGGATCGTAGTCGTTATCAAAAAGGATTTGCAGATGGACAACTTGACAATGCTAAAATTTCTATGGATAATGTGTTTCAAGTTATATTTGAGAAACCTACTGGCAAGAACACATCTATGGAAATTATAGTCAAAGTTGACAACACGAAGAATCTATGCATTATGCCTAGCTAGGGGCATTAAACAATAGCACTTGTTGGGAGGCAACCCAATAGGTATCTTTTTGCTTTTTGCTTTTTATTATATTTTTCAATAAATACACATTATTACTTCTGTAATGATTGTGTTTTTGGTGTTTTAATTAGTGTTTGTGCCAAGCAAGGCTTTTGGGTTGATTTGGGTGAGAGTTGATTTGATTCGGTGCATCGACAGAAATTTTGGCGTCGAGTGGCAGAATTGTTCTCATTTGCTGGAGTGTGAACAATTGCTGAAATTTTTACACAGAATTTATATACAAATTTCCCACGTTGTCCTATTTTTCAGAATTTTTAGAGTTACAGACTATTCTGGTTTTGACAGATTCTGTTTTCATTGCATTATGTGTTTATTTTGATGAATCTATGGTTTGTATCGGGGGGTATAAGCCATGGTAAAGTTAGAATACAGTAGGTATAATGTAATAAAAGAATTTGAATGGGTTTTCTATAGTACTTATAGTAAAGATGATTTTTATTATACTAACGAATCTCACGAGGTTTTGTTAAGTTTTATGTGATTGAAGTTTTCAAGTTTTGGGTGAGATCACGATGGATGAAGGAATAAGGATTGAAAAGAGCCTAAGCTTGGGGATGCCCATGGCACCCCAAGATAATATTCAAGAAGTATGAGGGCATCCCCTCTTTCTTCTAACGACCATCTATATTTTACTTGGAGCTATATTTTTATTCATCACATATCATGAGTTTTTCTTGGAGCGTCTTGTATTATATGTGTCCTTGCTTGTTTTTCTTTTTAGTTTGTCACAATCATCCTTGCTAGACACACCTATTTGAGGAAGCCAAAATTATTCTATGATTTATTAGAATCGCTCTTTATGCTTCACTTAAACTTTTTAGCGCTATGGAATTGCTCTAGTGCTTCACTTATATCTTTTTGAGCACGGTGGTGCTGTTATTTTGAAGAAATATGCATTCATGCTTCACTTAGATTATTTTGAGAGTTAGTAGAAATTTTGAAGAAATTTTCTCTCATGCTTCACTTATATTATTTTGAGAGATGAAACTTTAAAGAAACTTGTGCTCTTGTTCTTCACTTAAATTTGTTAGAGAGCTTGTTATTTGCAATGGCAATATGCTTTAAAATAAATTGGTCCCAAAGTGATAACTTGTTCAAGAAATGGGATCAAAGAAGAACAACCATGGTTGGAACCATGATTGCAAAGGTCAAAATCACATATACATGATCAAATTATACCAAGGGAATAATTATTGTTACGAGAAGCTTCCATGATAAGATGTACACCGTGTCCATGGGCATGAACACAAAGTTCAAGGTCGACTCCCACTTCTATAATGCATAACCTCAACTATAGGATAAATTATACCTGCTTCCAAAAGCTTTAATATTTCATTTCTTACCACTTCTTTCATTTTGGGGTTTAATCATCGTTGATGATCAACAACGGGTTTAGCATATGGTTCCATATTAATCTTGTGCTGACAGAGAGTGGGACTAATGCCCTTAAGATCATCAAGAGTATATCCAATAGAGGCATGGTGCTTCCTCAAAGTTTTTAACAATCTCCTTTCTTCATGTTCTGTAAGGTTAGCACTGATAATAACATGATATATCTTCTTTTCATCAAGATAAGCATACTTCAGAGTGTCAAGTAATTGTTTTAATTCAAACACAGGGTCACCCTTAGGTGGAGGAGGACCTCCTAGAGTTTCAACAGGCAAGTTGTGCTTGAGAATAGGTTGTTGTTCGAAGTGCATATCATTTTGATGGTCTAACAAGTATTGCTCTAATGGATCAGTAGGTCGAATGGCAATAGAAGCAAGACCAATTATTTCATCTTTACTAGGTAATTCTTTATTATGAGGTTGTCTATGAAACTTAGAGAAATTAAACTCATGAGACACATCACCAAAATTAACACTGGCGGTTTCTTTCTTGCAATCTATCTTAGCATTGACAGTGTTCAAGAAAGGTCTACCAAATATTATGGGACAAAAGTCATCTTGTGGAGAACCAAGAACTAGAAATTCAGTAGGGTATTTTATTTTCCCGCACAAGACTTCTACATCTCTAACAATCCCAACTGGTATGACGGTGTCTCTGTTTGCAAGTTTTATAGTGACATTAATATCTTCTATTTCAGCGGGTGCAATCTCATGCATATTTCTTGATACAGAGTAAAAGGGATAGCACTCATGCTAGAACCCATATCACATAAACCATGATAGCAATGATCTCCTATTTTGACTAAGACAACAGGCATGCCAACAACGGGCTTATTCTTATCTTTAGTATCTGGTTTGGCAATTCTAGCAGCTTCATCACAGAAATAAATAACTTGCCCATCAATATTATCGACCAAGAGATCTTTGACCATAGCAATACTAGGTTCTACTTTGATTTGCTCAGAGGGTCTAGGTGCTCTAATATTACTTTTTTAACCACGGTTGAGACTTTAGCATGTTCCTTTATCCTAACAGGGAAATGTAGTTTTTCAATGTAAGCAGTAGGCACAACTGGGTCAACATTGTAAATGATAGTTTCATCTTTAACTTTAACCAGTTCCTCAACTTTTTCTTTAATCAGTGGATGATATTTAAACCACTTCTCCTTGGGGAGATCAACATGAGCGGCAAAGGATTCACAAAATGAGGCTACTATCTCAGAGTCAAGTCCATATTTAGTGCTAAAATCATTGAAAGGATCGGTACTCATAAAAGTTTTAACACAATCGAACTCAAGTTTTATACCTGACTCCTTACCTTCATCGAGTTCCCAATCCTCAGAGTTGTGTTTAATTCTTTCAAGAAGATCCCACCTGAATTCAATAGTCTTCTTCATAAAGGATCTAGTACAAGAAGTATCGAGCATGGATTGATCATTACGAGAAAGCCGAGCATAAAAATTCTGTATAATAATTTCTCTGAAGAGCTCATGATTGGGGCATGAATATAACATTGACTTAAGCCTCCCCAATATTGAGTGATACTTTCTCCTTCATGTGGCCAAAAATTATACTTATAATTCTGATCACGATGAACTAGATGCATAGGATAAAACTTTCGGTGAAATTCCAATTTCAATCGATTCCAGCTCCAAGCTCCAATATCATCGCATAGCCTATACCATGTCAATGCTTTTTCCCCCCAAAGATAAAGGGAAAACCTTCTTATTAACCTCATCTCCAGGTAAACCTACAAGCTTAAATAATCCACAAACTTCATCCACATAGATTAGATGCATATCAGGATGTAGTGTTCCATCTCCTGCATAAGGATTAGCTAGCAGTTTCTCTATCATCCCCGAAGGAATTTCATAACCAATATTTTCAGTAGGTGTAGTAGGTTGAGGGGAAACTCTTTGTGCTTCTGGTCAAGGTGAAGATACCCCGAACAAACCCCTCAAAGGATTGTTTTCCATAGTGACAAGTGACATTAAATTTCAACACATAATATAAAAATTTTCCTTACCAAATTCCACTTACCAAAGGCACTTCTCGGCAACGGCGCCAGAAAAGAGTCTTGATGACCCACAAGTATAGGGGATCAATCATAGTCCTTTCGATAAGTAAGAGTGTCGAATCCAACGAGGAGCAGAAGGAACTGACAAGTGGTTTCCAGCAAGGTAATTTCTACAAGCACTGAAATTGCGGTAACAAGATGTTTGATAGCAAGATAATTTGTAACAAGTGACAAGTAGCAATAGTAACAATTGGTGCAGCAAGGTAGCCTAATCCTTTTGTGGCAAAGGATAGGCCAGAACGGTCACTTATAATAAGCAAAGCGTTCTTGAGGACACACGGGAATTTCATCTAGTCACTTTCATCATGTTGGTTTGATTCGCGTTCGCTACTTTCATATGTGGGTGGACCGGTGCTTGGGTGCTGTTCTTACTTGAACAAGCCTCCCACTTATGATTAACCCCCTTCGTAAGCATCCACAACTATGAAAGAAGAATTAAGATAAAATCTAACCATAGCATTAAGTGTATGGATCCAAATCAGCCCCTTACGAAGTAGCGCATAAACTAGGGTTTAAGCTTCTGTCACTCTAGCAACCCATCATCTAATAATTAGTCCACAATGCATTCCCTTAGGCCCAAAGATGGTGAAGTTTTATGTAGTCGATGTTTACACGACACCACTAAGGGAATCACACCATACACATCATCAAAATATCGAACGAATATCAAATTCACATGATTACTTATGACAAGATTTCTCCCATGTCCTCAAGAACGAAAGTAACTACTCACAAAGCATATGCATGTTCAAGATCAGAGTGGTATTAAATAGCATAATAGATCTGAACATATAATCTTCCACCAAATAAACCAACTAGCATCAACTACAAGATGTAATCAACACTACTAGCAACCCATAGGTACCAATCCGAGGTTTTTATACAAAGATTGAATACAAGAGATGAACTAGGGTTTAAGATGAGATGGTGCTGGTGAAGATGTTGATGGAGATTGATCCTCGCACGATGAGAGGGTTGTTGGTGATGACGATGGCTTCGATTTCCCCCTCCTGGAGGGAAGTATGCCCGGCGGAATCTCTCAGCCGGAGAGCAAAAGTGCTCCTGCCCAAGTTCCGCCTCGAGACGGCAGCGCTCCATCCCGAAAGTTATCTCCTTATTTTTCCTTGGGCAAATGTGATTATATACCAGAAGATGGTCGCCGGAAGTGGGCCAGGGGGGCCACTACCCACCAGGGTGCGCCTGGGGGGTGGGCGCGCCATGGTGCCTTGTGGGCTCCTGGGTGGCCTCCTCCAGTAACTCTTTTCTACAGTATTTTTTATATATTCCAAAATAATTCACCATAAACTTTCAGCCCATTTGGAGATGTGCAGAATAGGTATCTCTGATGTAGCTTTTTTTGGTCCAGAATTCCAGCTGCCAGCATTCTCCCTGTTTGTGTAAACCTTGCAAATTATGAGAGCAAAGGCATTATAATTACTCCCCAAAGTGTTATTATAGACAAATAACACTAAAAATAACAGTAGATAAACATGATGCAAAATGGATGTATCAGATACTCATGTGTTCACCCATGGGATAACCCCAGATGATTACCCCTTATAGCATCCTATCGTTGTCGAGCTACCCCTTACCTATTCGTAAGTATGATGGAATTCCCGAAGAAAGGATGATGACTTCATCATGATGACCTAAAGTAGAGAAATGAAGACATCAACATAATGGATCAACCTATTCGATGAGAGCAGCCACGAACGAGAAGATCCGTTAGAGATTTGTAACCAGTACTTTCCCTTTACTCTACCTCTTAAATCTCGGGACGAGATTTATTGTAGTGGAGGAGATTTGTAACTCCCCCTAGTGTCATGCTACAGTAACCTCATCCTAATGATGCCATGTCACCAGGCTTGATAAGCTAATTTGCCACTTGACCAAAATCAAAGTCAAATTCAATTTTAAAATATAAAGTCCAGAAATTATTTCACCAAACACTAGGACAAAAATGTTCATAATGTTGCAAATAATCATTGAGTAATTGTCTTAGAGAAACCAACATTTTATAAAATATTTAAATGCCCTAAAATAATTAAAATTGTGCGAAAACAACAATTGAAATACTTTTCTAATTTATGAAGAATCCAAACTAATATATTTACCTCTCAAACTTTTTCTGGCAGTGACTAAATCTGCAGTATGAAAAATGGGCCAAGCCTCATATTTTACAAAAACTCATTTGCTGTTTGGATTAAATGCAAAACGGAAGCGAATAAAGAAAACATACAACAAAATGTGAATAGAAAGAGTTAAAAGAAAAATAAAAGCCCCCCCACTGTGCACTTGGGCCTCAAGTGCACGGTGAGGCCCAGCCCACTTGCCCCCTTTCTTCTTCTTCTATTCACCAGTCGCAGTGGATGTCTGTCTGGCATCCATGGTCGGATCAGACACGGGGCGGCCATCCCGCGGCCTCCCCGGCGTTGCCGACGCCTACTAGACCGCCCCCGTGACCCCTCGGCCAACCCTAGACCGCTCCATCCCCCCTCACACCCCACTCTCTCTCTCTCTATCCCGAGCTAAATAGCCCGCTGCCATCACCGTCAATCTGTTGATCCCACGCCACCGAGCTACCCTCGCCGCCACACCAGGTCCAGGAGACGCGCCGTCGATGCCTTCGTCGACTACCTCACCGAAACGAGGCGGGGGAAGCCCCATCGATGTCGCCATCACCCCATCTTCCCCAATGGTCCCCGCCACCGCTTGTCGGTGATTCATCGCCCCCAACACCTCTCCGCCCTCCATGAGCTCGCCTTCGTGCTCACTGTGAGCTCTGTAGCACTTCCTCTCTGTCCCCCCTGTCTTGCCGCCCCTAGCTGCTATCGCCATGGCCGCTGATACGTCCATTTTGCATCATGTTTTCCTACTATTATTTATATTGTTATTAGATATAATAATGCTTTTTGGAGTAATTCTAATGCCTTTTCTCTCATAATATGCAAGGTTCACACAAAGAGGGAGAATACCGGCAGCTGGAATTCTGCCTATTCTGCACAACTCCAAATGAGCTGAAACTTCACAGAGAATTTTTATGGAATATATAAGAATTATTGGAGCAAATAAGTACCAGAGGGGGCCCACTAGGTGGGCACAACCCACCTGGGCGCGCCAGGGAGCCCAAGCGTGCCCTCCTCGGCCCACCTCCGGTGCCTCTCTTCTAGTATATAAGTCATTTTGACCTAGAAAAAAATGAGGAGAGGACTTTCGGGATGAAGCACCGCCGTCTCGAGGCGGAACTTGGGCAGGAGCACTTTTGTCCTCCGGCGAAGCGATTCCGCCGGGGGAACTTCTCTCCCGGAGGGGGAAATCATCGTCATCATCATCACCAACAACTCTCCCATCTTGGGGAGGGCAATCTCCATCAACATCTTCAACAACACCATCTCCTTTCAAACCCTAGTTCATCTCTTGTGTTCAATCTTTGTACCAGAACCTTAGATTGGTGCTTGTGGGTGACTAGTAGTGTTGATTACATTTTGTAGTTGATTACTATATGGTTTATTTAGTGAAAGATTATATGTTCAGATCCATTATGCTATTTAATACCCCTCTGATCTTGAGCATGACTATCATTTGTGAGTAGTTACTTTTGTTCTTGAGGTCACGGGAGAAATCTTGTTGCAAGTAATGATGTGAACTTGATATGTGTTCGATATTTTGATGGTATGTATGTTGTGATTCCCTTAGTGGTGTCATGTGAACGTCGACTACATGACACTTCACCATATTTGGGCCTAAGGGAATGCATTGTGGAGTAGTTATTAGATGGTGGGTTGCGAGAGTGGTAGAAGCTTAAACCCTAGTTTATGCGCTATTCCATAAGGGACCGATTTGGATCCAAAAGTTTAATGCTATGATGAGATTTATTCTTAATACTTTTCTCGTAGTTGCGGATGCTTGCGAGGGGGTTAATCATAAGTAGGAGGCTTGTTCAAGTAAGAACAGCACCTAAGCACCGGTCCACCCACATATCAAATTATCAAAGTAGCGAACACAAATCAAACCAACATGATGAAAGTGACTAGATGAAATTCCCGTGTACCCTCAAGAACGCTTTGCTTATCATAAGAGACCGTTTTGGCAAGTCCTTTGCCTCAAAAGGATTGGGCTACCTTGCTGCACTTTTGTTACCGTTACCTTTGCTTGCTTGTTACAAATTACCTTGCTATCAAACTACTTGCTACTTATAATTTCAGTGCTTGCAGAAAATACCTTGCTGAAAACTACTTGTCATTTCCTTTTGCTCCTCGTTGGGCTCGACACTCTTACTTATCGAAAGGACTACGATTGATCCCCTATACTTGTGGGTCATCAACCACCATAGCTCACCGCCATTGCCGAGCTCGTCACCGCCGTTGTCGTCTGTTCTCGGGCAAGGCGAGCACGCCATCGTGCTCGTGAACTCGCATAGAAGCTGCCTGCTCCCTTAGATTGCTCGGACGTGAGCTGAGACGCCGGAGCCATCGAGCTCCAGTAGCCACCATCGTCGGCCATCGTTGCCACGATCATTCCTGACCACCCCAGCTGCTATCGCTGGTGCAGGCCAACGCGTGCGCACCTCCGCGTCTTGTAGATAGTCGCGGCGCTTGATTTGGTCCCCGGACGGCAGATCCCAAGCATCGCCGTCGCCTCTAGTGCTCGTCGCTGGCGCTCCCTCATTTGAACCATCGCCGGAGTCGCTGCCAGGTGGGTCCCGACCGCCAGGGATTAGTTTAGGCACTAACCACCCCACTAACCCCCACTGACACATGGGCCATAATACTGTAGTAATTAACCTAAGCCGCTGCCACAGACGTATAGGTCCCACATTCTAATTTAGGTTAATTAAGCTAATTGAAACATTAATTAAAGCCATTGTCACTGACCAGTGGGACCGACTGGTCAGGTTTGACCAGTCAACAGTCAAGCTCTTGACTGTTGACTCAGCTCAGTGGCCCCACCTGTCAGCCTGTGGGTGCACTGCTGTGTACACTCTACTGGGTGCACATAGCATTTAACATTTAATATTTTGAATTAATAAATATTCCAAAAAAATTCAGAAATTATTTAAAACTTTGAAAAATCATATAAAATAATCTATATTTCAAATGAAAAAATAATTTATATATGAAAATTGATCAGAATCCCAAAAAATGATATAAAGTTGCTAGAAAATGTATGTAAAACATCCAAGATTGATAATACAACAGCATGGAACAATAAAAAACTATAGATACATTGGAGACGTATCAACATCCCCAAGCTTAAATCCTGCTCGTCCTCGAGTAGGTAAATGATAAAAACAGAATTTTTGATGTGGAATGCTGCCTAACATATTCATCATATTATTATTTTTGTAGCATGGACATTTGGACTTGTAGATGATTCAATGCAATAGTCTATAATTTGACATGAAGACTTTAATACTCAAGCATATCAACAAGCAACCATGTCTTTCAAAATATCAACACTAAAGAAAGCTATCCATAGCCCATTATGCTTAATCATTGACTCATTCATGAAACACATCCTAATATTAGCTACATCCAATGCTCAAGTATGATAATAGTGCTTCCTAGTTGGTGCTTTACAAGAGAAGATGGAGACTCAAGAAAAATAAAAATTGCATAAAAATAAATAGATAGGCCCTTCGCAGAGGGAAGCAGAGATTTGTAGAGGTGCCAGAGCTCTTAGCTTAAATTGAGAGATAAAATTATTTTGGGTGGCATGCTTTTCCTGTCAACGAAAACGACCAAAAATTCCCAATATCTTCCATGCTAGATAAATCGTAGGCGGTTCCCAAACATAAAATAAAGTTTATTTCCTTTCCACCATACTTTCACAATCCATGGCTAGCCGTATCCACGGGTGTCTTCCATACCAACACATACCAAGGAATTTATTATAGTAATTTTGCATTTCAGGACTGGGCATCCCTATTACCGCCACACTCTCGTGCAATGAAAAGTGAATAAACACTCATCTTGAGAATAGCATACCTAGCAAGGAAAATATCGGCCCACCCCCGCCGCTTCATGAGCTGTACGGGCAGACAAAAGAGAAATTCATTTCAAAATTTTGAGTTGGCACATACAAATTTACTTTGAATGACATGGAAATACCGCATATAGGTAGGTATGGTGGACTCATTTGGCACAACTTGGGTTTTAGGATTTGGATGCACAAGCAGTATTCCCTCTTAGTACAAGTGGATGCTAGCAAATAGATTGAGAAGCAACCAACCATGAAACAAAAACCATCATAAAAGAACATTAAACATAACTAACACCGAACAATGCACCACAAGTAGGACATAACTTCATTGCATAACTATTGACTTAACGTGCTTTCATAGGGAATCACAAACCTTAACACCAATATTCTTACTAGAGCATAATTACTCACCAACATAACCCACATATCACTATCTTCATATCGCCAAACTATTGCAAGGAATCAAGTTTAATATCCAATGATCTTCATGAAAGTTTTTATTATACCCCTCTTGAATATCTATCACTTTGGGACCAAATTTTTTTAAAGCATATTGCCATTGCTAGTAACAAGCTCTCAAACAAATTTAAGTGAAGTGCGAGAGCGCATATTTCTTCAAAATTTCAACTCTCAAAATGATATAAGTGAAGCATGAGAGGATTTCTTCAAAAAATCTACTAACTCTAAAAATGATCTAAGTGAAGCATGAGAGCATATTTCTTTAAAATAACAGCACCACCGTGCTCAAAAAGATATAAGTGAAGCACTAGAGCAATTCCATAATAGCATAATTTTGGCTCTCTCAAATAGGTGTGTCTAGCAAGGATGATGATGACAAACTAAAAAGCAAAACAAGCAAAGACTCATATAATACAAGACGCTCCAAGCAAAACTCATGATATGTGACGAATAAAAATATAGCTCCAAGTAAAATTACCGATGGTCGTTTGAAGAAAGAGGGGATGCCTTCCAGGGCATCCCCAAGCTTAGTTTCTTGGTTCTCCTTGAATATTACCTTGGGGTGCCATGGGGCATCCCAGAGCTTAGCCTCTTTTCACTCCTTATTCCTTCATCCATCGTGATCTCACCCAAAACTTGAAAACTTCAATCACACAAAACTTAACAAAACCTCGCGAGATCTATTAGTATAATAAAACTCATCTTTACTATAAGTATTGTTGCAAACCCATTCATACTTTTTATTACATTATATCTACTGTATTCTAACTTTACCATAGCTTATACCCCCGGTACACACCATAGATTCATCAAAATAAGCACATAATGCAACGAAAACAGAATCTGTGAAAAACATAATAGTCTATAAAGACGTAATTTTTAGTCATACTTCTGTAACTCTAGAAATCCTGAAAAATTAGGAAAACATGGGAAACTTGTATATCAATTCTGTGTAAAAAGTTTAGAAATTGTTCATGCTCCAGAAATTGAAAACAATTCTTCTACTGGATGCAAAAGTTTCTGTTAATGCACCGAATCAAATCAACTCTCACCCAAATCAATCCCAAAAGCTTTGCTTGGCACAAACACTAATTAAAACACAAAAAATATAATCATAATAGTAGTTTAATTGTGTATTTATTAAAAACATAAATAAAACCAAAAAGTAAAAAGATAACTATTGGGTTGCCTCCCAACAAGCGCTATTGTTTTACGCCCCTTGCTTGGCATAATGCATAGATCTTACTTCCTATGATCTTTCCTCTCTTTTTTCATGGATGTGCTGCTATCAAGAGGTTCCTCAAATAAAACGGGGAACACATCATCCATAATATTTTTAGCAGTAGTCAATTATTCCTCGGTATATTGATTTTGATTACCGGCCACAATCCAAGAATAATGTTGATTAACGTCATTGAAAACTTGTTGGATCATACTCAAAGGAGGAATTTCTTTTTTAAGATTCTCATCAAAAATGTGATTGTCCAGTTTTTCACGGTTCATTCCATATCTATGACCGGTTTTTCATAGTTCATTCCATAAAAATCAAAGATCTCCCTAGCATCCCGTATGATATGATCAAATTCATTCATGAGGACAAGGGTAGCTATCTTTTTAGCTCTAGGATCCTTTATAACAGGCAACTCATAAAACAATCTTTGCAAGGTAGGATGCGTGCGAATAAATCTTCTCTCAAGTTTAAGAACAAGAGCGGAAATGGCTTCTGCATAAGTTTTGGTTCTTTTGATTATAGGAACATCATCACAAATCAAATTTTCGATACTATTAAAGAATTCTTGGATGACACATTTTCCTATAACATCCCCTTGCCCCAAAACAAAGGTTTTAGCATCGAGATTGGTAGGAGCTCCAATTTTGGGAGTCCTACCATCATCCATTTCTGCCATACCGAAATCACTCATGATGAAAATTCCGAAGACATGCAAACAAGATCGCAAGCAACCAAGAGATCTAACACGACAAACGCAAACGGAAAAAAGGCAAATATTTTTGTGTTTTTGTAAAAATATTTTAGAAGCGGGGGAGATGAAAACGAGAGGCAAATGGCAAATAATGTAATTTCAAGGAGATGAGAGTTTATGCGTAGGAACCTGATAGATGTTGATGATGCCTCCCCGACAACCACACCAGAGGTTGACGAGAGACTATCTTGTCTTGATCCTCCCCGGCAACGACGCCAGAAATTCTTCCTGCTACTTGTGATCTGCATTGGTAAATTCCCCAAAGAGGAGGGGATGATGCAGCACAGCAGCGGTAAGTATTTCCCTCAGGTATGAAACCAAGGTTATCAATCCAGTAGGAGAACCAAGCAACACTATGTAAACAACATCTACACACAAACAACAAAACCTCGCAACCCAACACGTTAGAGGGGTTGTCAATCCCTCCAAGGTAAGATAAATAGATAGATTGATAGATGCAAACTAAATAAAGGCAAATAAAACACAGCTAAGTGTTTTGGGGTTTTTGGCAAAACAGATCTGAAAATATATGATAGGAAATAGACCCGGGGGCCGTAAATTTCACTAGTGGCTTCTCTCGAGAAAATAGCATATGGCGGGTAAACAAATTACTGTTGGGCAATTGATAGAAGACCAAATAATTATGACGATATCCAAGACAGTGATCATGTATATAGGTATCACGTCCAAGATTAGTAGACCGACTCCTGCCTACATCTACTACTATTACTCCATACATCGACCACTATCCAGCATGCATCTAGTGTATTAAGTTCATGGAGAAACGGAGTAATGCTTTAAGAATGATGACATGATATAGACAAGATCTATTCATGTAGGAATAGACCCCATCTTGTTATCCTTAATAGCAACCATACATGCGTGTTATGTCACTGAGATTGAGCACCGCAAGATCGAACCCATTACAAAGCACCTCTTCCCATTGCAAGATAAATCAATCAAGTTGGCCAAGCAAAACCGAAATATCAAAGAAGAAATACGAGGCTATAATAATCATGTATGGATAGATGATGACCCACAAGTATAGGGGATCAATCATACTCCTTTCGATAAGTAAGAGTGTCAAACCCAACGAGGAGCAGAAGGAAATGACAAGTAGTTTTCAGCAAGGTATTCTCCGCAAGCACTGAAATTATAAGTAGCAAGTAGTTTGATAGCAAGATAATTTGTAACGAGAAAGTAATGGTAATGGTAACAAAAGTGCAGCAAGGTAGCCCAATCCTTTTGAGGCAAAGGACAGGCCAAAACGGAATCTTATGACAAGCAAAGCGTTCTTGAGGGTACACGGGAATTTCATCTAGTCACTTTCATCATGTTGGTTTGATTTGTGTTCGCTACTTTGATAATTTGATATGTGGGTGGACCGGTGCTTAGGTGCTGTTCTTACTTGAACAAGCCTGCTACTTATGATTAACCCCCTCGCAAGCATCCGCAATTACGAGAAAAGTATTAAGAATAAATCTAACCATAGCATTAAACTTTTGGATCCAAACCGGTCCCTTACGGAATAGCGCATAAAGTAGGGTTTTAGCTTCTGTCACTCTTGCAACCCATCATCTAATAACTACTCCACAATGCATTCCCTTAGGCCCAAATATGGTGAAGTGTCATGTAGTCGACGTTCACATGACACCACTAAGGGAATCACACCATACATACCATCAAAATATCGAACACATATCAAGTTCACATGATTACTTGCAACAAGATTTCTCCCGTGACCTCAAGAACAAAAGTAACTACTCACAAATGATAATCATCCTCAAGATCAGAGGGGTATTAAATAGCATAATGGATCTGAACATATAAACTTCCACCAAATAAACCATATAGTAATCAACTACAAGATGTAATCAACACTACTAGTCACCCACAAGCACCAATCTAAGGTTTCGGTACATAGATTGAACACAAGAGATAAACTAGGGTTTGAGAGGAGATGGTGCTGTTGAAGATGTTGATGGAGATTGCCCTCCCCAAGATGGGAGAGTTGTTGGTGATGATGATGATGATGATTTCCCCCTCCGGGAGGGAAGTTCCCCCGGCAGAATTGCTCCGCCGAAGGGCAAAAGTGCTCCTGCCCAAGTTCCGCCTCGAGACGGCGGCGCTTCATCCCGAAAGTCCTCCCCTTATTTTTTTTTCTAGGTCAAAATGACTTATATACCAGAAGAGGGGCACCGGAGGTGGGCCGAGGAGGGCACAACCCACCAAGGCGCGCCTGGGCTCCCTAGCGCGCCCAGGTGGGTTGTGCCCACCTGGTGGGCCCCCTCTGGTACTTATTTTCTCCAATAATTCTCATATATTCCATAAAAATTCTCCGTGAAGTTTCAACTCATTTGGAGTTGTGCAGAATAGGTGGCCTGATGTAGCTTTTTCAGGTCCAGAATTCCAGCTGACGGTATTCTCCCTCTTTGTGTGAACCTTGCATATTATGAGAGAAAAGGCATTAGAATTACTTCAAAAAGCATTATTATACCTAAAAACAATATAAATAACAGTAGGAAAACATGATGCAAAATGGACGTATCAACTCCCCCAAGCTTAGACCTCGCTTGTCCTCAAGCGAAAACCGAAATCGAAAAACATGTCCACATGCTTAGAGAGAGAGGTGTCGATAAAAACAAAATACGGACAAAGAAGCATCATGTATATTATTATAACAACAACAAACTTTAACATAAAACTTTATCTTAGAACTTTTATCATATAACTTCTATCATAGACTTCTCATGAACAAGTAACAATTCATCACAACATCGAAGTATAAAGCATAAACTCTATTGAAAACCAACAAACTATGTTCTCAGTCAACTTTGCAACTACAATTCATCATCTTTCCAGGAAGGGTCACGTATCGGAGCCTTTTTGGCAAGTCCACATACTCAACCATCATATAGTCTTCTATGATTGCTAACACTCACCGCATACACATAAGCAAAAAGTTTCAACCGGACACATAGAAAGATAGGGGCTTATAGTTTGCGCCACCCAACATATTCACCTCGAGGGTGATGTCAACAATAATAACTCATGCTACCCATATCCAACTGGATATATGTGCCTAGATCAGTCCTCACCACATGATGCTTGCCAAAAGAGAAAAATAAAAAGGAATAGAGAGAAATACTTTGACTCTTGCATAAAAGTAAATACATAAAAGTAAAAGATAGGCCCTTCGCAAAGGGAAGCAGAGGTTGCCATGCGCTTTTCGTTTGTATGCTCAATCTCTTAATGCAAAAGATCGTCACATTATATTGCCCCTTATGATAGCAACCTTTATTATGCAGTCTGTCGCTTTTATTCTTTGCCATTACAAGTTCGTACAACGCTCAATTTTCTCTTACACTAAATGATCCAACACTTTTAGAAGCAATTTTTATTGCCTTTTTGCACCGATGACAACTTACTTGAAGGATCTTACTCAATCCATAGGTAGGTATGGTGGACTCTCAAAACAAGATTTGGGTTTAAGGGTTTTGGATGCACAAGTAGTATCTCTACTTAGTGCGGAATTTTTGGCTAGCAAAGATGGGGGGCAAGCACCACATGTTAAAGGATCTATGACAATATAACTTCTATGTGAATATGAACAAACATAAATCATTACGTTGTCTTCCTTGTCCAATGTCAATGATTTTGGCATATAATATTTTGATGGGGGCTCACAATCACAAAAGATGTCCAAGATAGTGTATTTGCATGTGAATCTTCTCTTCCCTTATAAATTCTTTCATGAATTGCATCATTGACCAATGCTATGTTTGTAAGCCTCCAATAAAATTTTCTACTTATACTCTTCCTTATGTGATGTCATTACTTACCATAAGATTAGCATATGATATTTTTCATTTATTTCCTTTCTTTTTGTTGATCACGAAAGAAAAAGAAAACAAAACTCAAACTCAAACAAAACTTTATTTCCTTTCTTTTTATGGATCATAGTAAGGTTTAAGGACATCTTCTTCTTCCTCCTCGGCAGGCAAGGTTTGCTCGACCACCGGCGCTTGATCTCCAGTGGCCTCCTTGCTCTTGTCCCCTTTGATGACTTCTTTGGGCTCTTCTCTCTTCAACTCGATCTTCGTCAACCAAGCCTCCTCTTCTACATTGTTGGAGGAGGAAGAAGACATGATGCCTGGCTTAACAGATCTAACCAAAAATAGCAAGAAAAGAAAACAGAAGATTTCTCCACGATACGGTTGTCAATAGGTTCGGGGGGTATATGAAGATTTTTTATCTTGGGAAACAAGCAAACGGAAGAAAAACAGAGTTCGAAAGGTACCCGAGGTGGGCACAACCCACCTGGGCGCGCCAGGTGTCTTGTGCCCACCAGGGGTGCCTTCCTGGTTGTTTCTTATTTTCCTAATTTTTGACATATTCCAAAACTGACAGAAAATATTTTTGCGGATTTTTCGGAGTCCGTTTACTTACTGTATCACGTACCTCCTCTTTTTTTCATGATTCTGGAGTGTTCCGAAAGGTTTCCTTTATGTGTTCTTCAGGTGTCATAGTTTGGATAATATTGCTTTCAACATTAATGGGCGTACCTGAGATATAATGTTTTATTCTTTGCCCATTGACAACCTTCGGGTTAGTACCCTTGGCATTATTTATTTTGGTAGCTCCAGATCGATAAACCTCCTCGATAACATAGGGTCCTTCCCATTTGGAGAGGAGTTTTCCTGCAAAGAATATGAAACGAGAGTTATACAAAAGAACATATTATCCAACTTTGAATTCCTGCTTTTGGATTCTTTTGTCATGCCATCTTTTAACTTTCTCTTTAAATAGTTTGGCATTTTCATAAGCTTGGGTTCTCCATTCATCTAGTGAGCTAATATCAAATAACCTCATTTCACCGGCAAGTTTGAAATCATAGTTGAGTTCTTTAATTGCCCAATATGCTTTATGTTCTAACTCAAGAGGCAAATGACAAGCTTTTCCATAAACCATTTTATAAGGAGACATACCCATAGGATTTTTATATGCTGTTCTGTAAGCCCAAAGTGCATCATCTAATTTCTTAGACCAATTCTTTCGGGACCTATTGACAGTTTTTTTGTAATATTAACTTTATTTCTCTATTGATAAGTTCAACTTGACCACTAGACTGAGGATGATAGGGTGATGCAATTCTATGGTTGACATCATACTTAGCAAGCATTTTACGGAAAGCACCATGAATAAAATGGGAACCACCATCAGTCATTAAATATCTAGGGACTCCAAACCTTGGGAAAATGACCTCCTTAAGCATTTTAATAGAGGTGTTGTGATCAGCACTACTAGTTGGAATAGCTTCTACCCACTTAGTGACATAATCAACAGCAACCAAAATATGAGTGTACCCATTAGAGGAAGGAAAAGGTCCCATGTAATCAAAACCCCAAACATCAAATGGTTCAACAGCAAGTGAATAATTCATAGGCATTTCTTTACGCTTATCGATATTACCAATCCTTTGACATTCATCACAAGATGAAACAAACTTACGGGCATCCTTGAAGAGAGTAGGCCAATAGAAACCAGACTGCAATACCTTATGAGCAGTTCTATCTCCCGCATGATGCCCTCCATAAGCTTCGGAGTGACATTTCCATAGGATTTGTCCCTGTTCATGCACAGGCACACAACGTCTAATAATACCATCTACTCCTTCTTTGTAAAGATGTGGGTCATCCCAAAAGTAATGTCTTAAATCATAGAAGAATTTTTTTCTTTTGTTGGTATGTGAAACTAGGTGGTATGTATTTAGCAACAATATAATTAGCATAGTCAGCATACCAAGGAGTATTATGGGAAACATTTATTGCAGCTAATTGTTCATCAGGAAAATTATCATTAATAGGTTGTGGGTCATCAAGGATATTCTCTAACCTAGACAAGTTATCAGCAACGGGGTTCTCAGCTCCCTTTCTATCAGTGATATGTAAGTCAAATTCTTGTAGAAAAAGAACCCACCTAATAAGTCTAGGTTTAGCATCTTTCTTTTCCATAAGATATTTTATAGCAGCATGATCAGTGTGAACAATCACTTTAGAATCAATAATGTAAGATCTAAATTTGTCACAAGCAAACACAACTGCTAAAAATTCTTTTTCAGTAGTAGCATAATTGCGTCGGGCACTGTCTAGAGTTTTACTAGCTTAATGAATAACATTTAATTTCTTATCAACTCTTTGTCCTAGAATAGCACCAACAGCATAATCACTAGCATCACACATAATTTCAAAAGGCAAGTTCCAATCAGGTGGTTGAACAATAGGTGCAGAAATTAAGGCTTTCTTAAGTGTTTCAAAGGCTTCTACACAATCATCATCAAAAACAAATGGAACATCCTTTTGTAAAAGATTTGTAATAGGCCTAGAAATTTTAGAGAAGTCTTTAATAAATCTCCTATAGAAACCAGCATGACCGAGGAAACTACGAATACCTTTTATATCTTTAGGACATGGCATTTTCTCAATTGCATCAACTTTTGCTTTATCCACCTCAATACCTCATTCAGAAATTTTATGTCCCAAGACAATACCTTCATTAACCATAAAGTGGCACTTCTCCCAATTCAAGACAAGATTAGTTTGCTTGCATCTCTGCAAAACTCGATCAAGGTTGCTTAGGCAGTCATCAAAAGAAGTTCCGTAGACGGAAAAATCATCCATGAAAACCTCAACAATCTTTTCACAAAAATCAAAGAATATAGCAGTCATACATCTTTGAAAAGTAGCAGGTGCATTACATAAACCAAAAGGCATACGTCTATAAGCATAAGTTCCAAAAGAACAAGTAAAGGTGGTTTTCTCTTGATCAGGTTGTGAAACAGGTATTTGAAAAAACCCAGAATATCCATCGAGAAAACAAAAGTGTGTGTGTTTAGATAATCTTTCTAGCATTTGATCAATAAAAGGCAAAGGGTAATGATCTTTTCTAGTTGCTTTATTTAATTTTCTAAAATCAATTACCATTCTATAGCCTGTAATAATTCTTTGTGGAATAAGTTCATTTTTATCATTAGGAACAATAGTAATACCTCCCTTCTTAGGGACACAATGAACATGACTTACCCATCTACTATCAGCTATAGGATAGATTATACCTGCTTCCAGAAGCTTCAATATTTCAGTTCTTACCACTTCTTTCATTTTAAGATTTAAACGTTGTTGGTGATCAACAACGGGTTTAGCATTAGGTTCCATATTAATTTTATGCTGACAGAGAGTGGGACTAATGCCCTTTAAATCATCAAGAGTATATCCAATAGCAGCTCGGTGCTTCTTTAGAACCTTCAATAATCTTTCTTCTTCATGTTCTGAAAGGTTAGCACTAATAATAACAGGATATATCTTTTTCTCATCAAGATAAGCATATTTCAATGAGTCTGGTAATTGTTTTAATTCAAACACAGGATCACCTTTAGGTGGAGGAGGACCTCCTAGAGTTTCAATAGGCAAATTGTGTTTAAGCAAATGTCGTTGTTCAAAGAAAATTTTATCTATTTCATTTCTTTCATGCAGATGCATATCATTTTCATGGTCTAGCAAATATTGTTCTAGTGGATCAGTAGGAGGCACAGCAATAGAGGCAAGACCAATTATTTCATCCTTACTAGACAATTCTTTCTTATGATGTTTTCTACTAAACTTAGAAAAATTAAACTCATGAGACTCATCACCAAAACTAACACCGACAGTTTGTTTCTCACAATCTATTTTAGCATTAGCGGTGTTCAAGAAAGGTCTACCAAAGATAATGGGACAAAAGTCATCTTGTGGGGAACCAAGAACAAGAAAATCAGTAGGGGATTTTATTTTCCCACACAAGACTTCAACATCTCTAACAATCCCAAGTGGTGTGATGGTGTCTCTATTAGCAAGTTTAATAGTAACATCTATCACTACAAAAAAACACTTCCGTGATGATACGTGTTTGTCACAGTAGGTCACATTTTCTGTCATGCATGTACATCCATGATGATTTTATGACAGAATCAAGATAGTCATACCTGTGCTGTCGTAGAAGTGTTCCTTGACAATACCAAAATTATCATCACGGAAGTATCCACTTCCTTGACGATAAATGGCGTGTCATGGAAGTGCTTTCGTCAAGGGTAACCGACACGTGGCATCCACTGTAATGGGTCGCCGTTAAGCTATTGGGTTCCGGTTTGAATTCGATAACCCATTAACAGCCCGGACCAATGGGGATTTTCCACGTGTAAAATTCTCAATGGCTAGAGGAACCACGTGTCGGCTCACCGTTGGGACAGATGTCATCCACTCATTGGACCGGAGGCGCCTATGATACGTTGACACGTGGCACGGCCCAACAGAGGCCCATTCCGGTGAAAAGGTCGGCCCGTTTGACTTGGTGAAAAGGTAGTGGGCCGGCCCACGGAAAGCCTGTTAACGGCCTGTTCGCATATAGCCCATTTACAGCCCGCTAACTCACGGCCCGTTATGGCCTATCCGAATTAGGCTCAGTAGCGTCATCTGGGCCGTCCAATATGATTCCAGCCCATTGTAACTTCCGGCCCATGTATGGCCCATGATGTCTTTCGGCCCATACGAGGCCCTTTGTAACTCTGGGCCCATTAAAGGCCTGAGGTGAAACTGGCCCATAATGAACAGTGTATCGCTTTGTACCCATTAACGGCCCATTATTCCGTAGGCCGTTTCCAGCCCGTGTTAACTTTCGGCCTTCTAATGGCTCATTTATTCTTGGGCTCATTTCCAGAATTTAGTTACTTACAGTCCGTTACTGGCCTGTTCCGCTTGTGGGCCAAATTAAGCCCGTGGTTACAGTCGGCCCGACAGTGGCCCGTTAACACATTGGGCTGTTTTCATAGGGTCATAAAATACGGCCTATTAACGGCCCGTTATTGTCGGGCCATAAACAGACGATTTCCACTCTAGCCCATTTATGGCCCATTTTGCGGACCGTTATTGGTCCACGAATAGTACGGCCCATGTTTGGTGAACCGATCATACGGCCCGTAGAAGGCCCATTGATTAGATGGCCCATAGAAGGCCCATGGATCCTACGGCCCGTAGAAGGCCCGTGGATCCTACGGCCCGTAGAAGGCCCGTAGGAGGCCCATGGTCACTACAGCAGGTAGCAGGACCATGGTTACAATAGTCCGTGTGTTGCCATGGTTATTGTGGCCGAGTTATAAAAATAGGTTATTGTGGCCACTAGAAAAACAAGGAAAAAGAACTGCAGTGACTACAAGCAAACAACTAAACAAGACAATAAGGAAATAAATAAGCAAGCAACTAACGCTAGGCTATTACGGCTATTACACATATTACATCCACTGGGCATCAAAGTTCGCCACCAGTGCAAATATAGGGAACAAAGCAGCATATTACATACACTGGCCGTCTAAATTGGCCACCAGTGCAAATAAATGCGGCAGCAAAACAAGTCCATAACTAAAACAACTTCAGAAGAGCTCAAGAAATGTTATCCTGGGTATCCACCATGCTGGCAATAAGCTTAGCAAGCTTATTAGCTTTCTCCTGTTTGGCGCTAAAATCCTCCAAAACTTGTTGTTGCACCAGAAAGTATGCATCTGAATTCTCCAGGGACTTCCGCAGTCTTTCAGCTTGTAGTTGAGACTCAAGAAACCGAACTAATTCAGACAGTGAGTTTGAATAGCTTGTGCCAGCGGTAGTGGCCAGTAACTCGAACACTACACCAAGACAGGACTTTGGGGTTGTCTCACTGTCTTCAAGATAGTTTTCCTTAGCTATTTTATCAGCTTTGTTGGAGACAAACAAGGATGTCTCACTATCCTGAACCTTATCTGCATTACTTCCTTTACCATTGCTTAATAAGGCACTCTTCCCCAATATTCTGTCAGCATTCTAAAAGAAGAAACAAGCAGACACATAACAGGTTTATCATGTACTAGTATATGAAACTCATTTCGGTGAACCAGTTCACTAGTAAGGTGGACAGGATTAAACTACCAAGTCTTCTATTGCCAAGTACTCTCTCCATCCCAAAATTCTTGTCTTAGATTTGTCTAGATACGGATGTATCTAACACTAAAACGTAACTAGATACATCCGCATTTAGATAAATCTAAGACAAGAATTTTGGGACGGAGGGAGTAGTACATAATAAAAGCATCAAACAAACATATATCTATGTCCTATGGTCACTGCGTTGTCTTGCCAATTCAAAATAGAGACGCGGTTCAAATCATATCAGTTCAAGGCGAAGCAGCACTGAAAGAATACAAAGTGTGGGAAACTACACGGCACAACAAGATTTCAGATGGGTACCACGGGTCTACATGTACAACAACACTATTGGCTCTGTTGTGATGCTAGTAATGTGCATGATATGAGAAGTCAACTGTAGACACAATTGAAATTGAAATCAACAGAGCTACTTATAAGAGCAAACCTGTTAAAGAAACATGCGTAAACATACCTGTTGTGCCATTGGAGTTTCGACTGGATCCTTCAATTTAAAAAAAAGTCTGTATGAGTAAATACAGTGATACAAGAGCAAAGCAGTATCCACGATAGCAATGGAATCTTAAATGAGAACATTTCTTCTACATGTTTAAGCACTTGTTCTACACGAACAGAGTACAGTAAGACGCAGGCATATAGTACTTAAAAATAAAAAATGAGCTCATAGACCTTACCACATTCTTGGTTCGGGACCTGTACAGAACAAGGCATTCCCAGTCATCGTCCAGTAAATGTGTCTCAGGAGAACATAAGGGAATTTGATGAGTTTCTTCGCCAGTGAAGTACGTTTTCTTCAGGTAATTCCAACACTGCCACCAAGCATTCTTGAAGATAGCAGAGGTATTAGCACAGGTTACCTCATCCTGAGTTTCCAAATCAGTCCTTCTCTATAGAGAAAAATGGGAAAATTTGTTGTATTATAAGCATCATGGAGGTAGAATTTATGGGACAAAGCAAAGTAATTGCCATGAATAACATTACTTACACATAACTCCTGGACGAACACCTGCAACTGGCATTTTCCTTCATCTTCAGTATAATATTTCCATGATGGGAAGATACACACATAGGATTTAACAACATCAAATGCGATAGATGCTAAACCATGAATGGCTAGTTGTGCTTCCTCCACAGGAATAGGTGTACTAACAGATGGAGTTGGGGTTTGCCGTGGTAGTACTGGCACTTTGGGCACTGGAGCTGCCTTACTAACTGCTCTTGGTTGGGAGCTCTGTGGTGGAGATGGTGCTGTGTCAACAGGAACTGGGTTACTATCTACTGGGGTTGGGGTTAGATTGGGTGAAGCTGGTTCTCTGTCCATCGCAGTCGGGGTACAATCTGCGAGAGTCTGGGTTATGTGCAGTAGGGCTGGTTCTCGTGCATGTACAACCCGGGTGCTATCTCCACCAAGAGGTAGCACTGTTTTATTTGAAGACCGTGTTTTTACTCCGCTAGATACTACCATCACCCGCTCCAATTCAAATGGCTGATAAACAAGAAACATAGTTGAATGTACAGACCTTGTATGAGAGACAGATGCAATAGATAGTGTGGAAAAAAGAGGGCATGAAATAGTTGACATGTATATTATTTAACTAAAAATGACATAATTTCACATATATGATGTCTATCTAAACTGGATAGCATAGCATGACATAATTCAAAGATATGATGACTAACTAAACAGGATGGCATGAGATAATTATATGATGTCTTTAGTAAACAGGTTCGCATGACATAATTCACATACATGTTATCTAAGTAATCAGGATGGCATGACATAACAACCAGTGGATGGATCCAAAAACAATGATACCAGGCTAATGATAGCTTTAATTTAATAAAAAGACAGATGATGATTGCTTTACTATTTGTTTCCCACCCAAGATGAACAACATAGGCATACTCTAGGTGAACCAGATAATAGACAGAGACACTATTCATTGCTGCCTCGATATGTGCCCACAAGTAATTTTAAAACTCAAGTTTGAACATTAATTTGGACCTGACTTGGAGTCTAAGAGGTGAACAGGATGATAAAGTAATAGGTCCAAGTGGATGTTTTGCTCCATTCCTTTCAACAAAATGCATGAATAATTGAATAGTAGAGTGCCATAGGAAAATTTCCTATTGCTATGTTTTTCCTTCACTTTTTCCTTTGAACCGAAATAGCCCTAATGGATTGACATGAATGTAGAGTAATAAGTGATGCGACAAGTGTACAACCTCTTCGCCGTAGCCGCGTCGACCTCAGCATCATTGGGTTGGTCACTGAAGAAGTTGCGGCAGAGGTGGCTAATGGAGGTGTGGAGGAAGATCTGAAGAATCTGTAGACAGTGTCCAGGGCATTGCTCTGTTGTGATGGATGGTTCCGTCGTTGGAGCAGCTCTGGCAAGCCGTAAGACATGGAGGCTAAAGCAGTACAAGACAGACATCATTAATTTCAAGTGGGATTCTAATAGCATCTCCAATAGATGATGTAAAATACATTACCAAAAAGTGATAGATGTGAAATTTACATCACCAAAAAACACCTGACTACAACAGATGAGGTAAAAACTGTCGACTCTAAACTTAACTGTCGACTCTAAACTTAATTGTCGAAACTAAAATTTACTATGGAATCTGAATGTTACTATCGAAACTGAACGCACTGGTAGCAGAGAGGCACTTCACATGTAGTTTAGGCGGCTCGAGCACTAGTAGTAGAGAAACAGTGATCTAAATCAGCAGGCGATCGACGGGGGGGGGGGGGGGGGGGGGGGGGGGGGGGGGGGGGGGGGGGGGGGGGGGGGGGGGGGGGGGGGGGGGGGGGGGGGGGGGGGGGGGGGGGGGGGGGGGGGGGGGGGGGGGGGGGGGGGGGGGGGGGGGGGGGGGGGGGGGGGGGGGGGGGGGGGGGGGGGGGGGGGGGGGGGGGGGGGGGGGGGGGGGGGGGGGGGGGGGGGGGGGGGGGGGGGGGGGGGGGGGGGGGGGGGGGGGGGGGGGGGGGGGGGGGGGGGGGGGGGGGGGGGGGGGGGGGGGGGGGGGGGGGGGGGGGGGGGGGGGGGGGGGGGGGGGGGGGGGGGGGGGGGGGGGGGGGGGGGGGGGGGGGGGGGGGGGGGGGGGGGGGGGGGGGGGGGGGGGGGGGGGGGGGGGGGGGGGGGGGGGGGGGGGGGGGGGGGGGGGGGGGGGGGGGGGGGGGGGGGGGGGGGGGGGGGGGGGGGGGGGGGGGGGGGGGGGGGGGGGGGGGGGGGGGGGGGGGGGGGGGGGGGGGGGGGGGGGGGGGGGGGGGGGGGGGGGGGGGGGGGGGGGGGGGGGGGGGGGGGGGGGGGGGGGGGGGGGGGGGGGGGGGGGGGGGGGGGGGGGGGGGGGGGGGGGGGGGGGGGGGGGGGGGGGGGGGGGGGGGGGGGGGGGGGGGGGGGGGGGGGGGGGGGGGGGGGGGGGGGGGGGGGGGGGGGGGGGGGGGGGGGGGGGGGGGGGGGGGGGGGGGGGGGGGGGGGGGGGGGGGGGGGGGGGGGGGGGGGGGGGGGGGGGGGGGGGGGGGGGGGGGGGGGGGGGGGGGGGGGGGGGGGGGGGGGGGGGGGGGGGGGGGGGGGGGGGGGGGGGGGGGGGGGGGGGGGGGGGGGGGGGGGGGGGGGGGGGGGGGGGGGGGGGGGGGGGGGGGGGGGGGGGGGGGGGGGGGGGGGGGGGGGGGGGGGGGGGGGGGGGGGGGGGGGGGGGGGGGGGGGGGGGGGGGGGGGGGGGGGGGGGGGGGGGGGGGGGGGGGGGGGGGGGGGGGGGGGGGGGGGGGGGGGGGGGGGGGGGGGGGGGGGGGGGGGGGGGGGGGGGGGGGGGGGGGGGGGGGGGGGGGGGGGGGGGGGGGGGGGGGGGGGGGGGGGGGGGGGGGGGGGGGGGGGGGGGGGGGGGGGGGGGGGGGGGGGGGGGGGGGGGGGGGGGGGGGGGGGGGGGGGGGGGGGGGGGGGGGGGGGGGGGGGGGGGGGGGGGGGGGGGGGGGGGGGGGGGGGGGGGGGGGGGGGGGGGGGGGGGGGGGGGGGGGGGGGGGGGGGGGGGGGGGGGGGGGGGGGGGGGGGGGGGGGGGGGGGGGGGGGGGGGGGGGGGGGGGGGGGGGGGGGGGGGGGGGGGGGGGGGGGGGGGGGGGGGGGGGGGGGGGGGGGGGGGGGGGGGGGGGGGGGGGGGGGGGGGGGGGGGGGGGGGGGGGGGGGGGGGGGGGGGGGGGGGGGGGGGGGGGGGGGGGGGGGGGGGGGGGGGGGGGGGGGGGGGGGGGGGGGGGGGGGGGGGGGGGGGGGGGGGGGGGGGGGGGGGGGGGGGGGGGGGGGGGGGGGGGGGGGGGGGGGGGGGGGGGGGGGGGGGGGGGGGGGGGGGGGGGGGGGGGGGGGGGGGGGGGGGGGGGGGGGGGGGGGGGGGGGGGGGGGGGGGGGGGGGGGGGGGGGGGGGGGGGGGGGGGGGGGGGGGGGGGGGGGGGGGGGGGGGGGGGGGGGGGGGGGGGGGGGGGGGGGGGGGGGGGGGGGGGGGGGGGGGGGGGGGGGGGGGGGGGGGGGGGGGGGGGGGGGGGGGGGGGGGGGGGGGGGGGGGGGGGGGGGGGGGGGGGGGGGGGGGGGGGGGGGGGGGGGGGGGGGGGGGGGGGGGGGGGGGGGGGGGGGGGGGGGGGGGGGGGGGGGGGGGGGGGGGGGGGGGGGGGGGGGGGGGGGGGGGGGGGGGGGGGGGGGGGGGGGGGGGGGGGGGGGGGGGGGGGGGGGGGGGGGGGGGGGGGGGGGGGGGGGGGGGGGGGGGGGGGGGGGGGGGGGGGGGGGGGGGGGGGGGGGGGGGGGGGGGGGGGGGGGGGGGGGGGGGGGGGGGGGGGGGGGGGGGGGGGGGGGGGGGGGGGGGGGGGGGGGGGGGGGGGGGGGGGGGGGGGGGGGGGGGGGGGGGGGGGGGGGGGGGGGGGGGGGGGGGGGGGGGGGGGGGGGGGGGGGGGGGGGGGGGGGGGGGGGGGGGGGGGGGGGGGGGGGGGGGGGGGGGGGGGGGGGGGGGGGGGGCCCCCCCCCCCCCCCCCCCACACACAACGATAGTCGAACGTTGTAGGTAGGTATCCATGCCACGGAGACAAACTGCACCTCTACCCTCTCACATTCCAGTAGGTCAGCCGCCCTGTATCTTTGACGTGGGCAAACACAAATTCGATGGCACTCTTTATCGATCGCGTACCCACACACTTCATCCGTGTTTTTGATTCTATCGATATCTCACGCCGATGATCCCACCACTCTCTTCTCGTGGATCGCTCCTCTATATATGATATATCCATGATTCTGTTTCACACACATTGCATATGTTACATTTTTTTGTTTGAGATATCATCGACACATTGCCTCTGTTTCAAACAAACCATCTCTCTCACACCCACCCACGTACGTACCCGCACGTAAAGAAGAGGTGCACGCACGACACACATACTCACGTCTCGTTCCCGGCCACACCCGTGTGGGTACATGGTGGAGTTCATTTTTGTACGAAAAGGCAGCCCACGTGATAATTTGATGTGTGTAGCGGTTGTTTACTCGAAGGAGGGTCGTGTACCATGCGTAGACAGAACAAAGTTTGACTTGACGCGTTAGTATTAAATAAAGTTATATTCCTCAATGGCTCGTACAGAATATAAAAATGATTATCGTCGGGAAAAAAGAAATCCGCTCCACTATATACAATGGACCTTGCCTGACGGGGTTTGTCTCTCGTCACACTATCTCACACAAGGCGGTGGTGGCCTCTCTCTCTCTCATCGTTGGTCACTTATCCAGCCGCATCTAGTTCGTCAGTGGAAAGGGAGGATGTGCATCATTTCTCCGTTCGACGGCGTTGAGGCAGCACGTCCTGATCTGCGGTACCCGCTGTTCTCTCTGACCAAGCTTCAGCGCGGTAGGGCCTTCTCCACTTGCTCACTGCCGTAGTATGGGCAGATCCCGGCCGCTGGCACCCTCCTAGTTACATCCTGACGACCCTCAGGTACAGCTTCCTCCGGCCTTGCTCCACTGCCCATCTTCCCACATTGCTGCATGTAGAAAATCCTGCATGTGGATCTTCTTTAGTTCTTTGCTTAAAACGTATCTCGGCTGGCGTACTTTCCATCTTGCAATCTCGTCCTCAAACCTTTTTTGATAAACCACCATGCTGCTATCTTTCCCTTATGACATGGAATATGCTTCTTTTTTGTCAGCGCATGTGTCTTCAACTCCTCTAATTGGGCAGTAATTGTTTCCTTTCTACCTCTTTTTGCAAACAGGGCTATCCATTTCACCTCGTTGCTATTGCGACCTTTTGGTGAACTGCACAAATCACTTTTTTCTTAAGAGTGTTTTGTGCAGTTTCGCCAAAATGTCACACGGGCAATGTTTTTACATTTCTATGGGACTGCAGAAAGGGAGATTGGTTTTGCTATCCTCCTCATCCAACTCCATGCCTAATCTTCTCCAACAAGTAGTTTGTCCTAAAGAGAGATCGCAGAGGTGATTAGCTTCTATTTGTGTGTGTTATGTTTCATCATCTAGTTCCACTATTATTGTAATCACACTGACTGAATATCTTTGCAAACAGGGATGATCAGCTTGATTTTAGTAGAACTGCACAAAATGATCAGATTGTGATGTCCTCCATACACCTCTTTCTTCGCTACAGAGCTGCGTGAAACTAGCTGCCAACCAATGAACACTGTGCCCAGGAAATGGAGCCATGCCTACGAACAGCATCGATCAATTATATATTTTCTTTATTTGTACACCTTCTCACAACTTTGTCTTCAGTTGTGATGTGAATATTGGCGCTGATCTGTGAACCATTGAGATGCATTAGCAGCCATGGTAGTTTCATTTGTATTTGATGGAATGTTGTAACGAGACAATATTGAGGCAAGAGGACACATGAATCCTAAGTTGAAACCCTTTTTTTCTGCGGGAACCAAAGTTGAAACCTTCATAACATCACAGTACAATTTCATTATGCTGGAAAATTACACGTACATATAAACAAATCCTGAAAAATTGATAGCAATGCCAGAAACAATTCAACTTCGTTTCGCCGACATGTGGGACATCCTTCATCCGGCTCCACCTGCCATGCATCAATATTGAGTGCACAACTACAGGGGAGATTCACCCCGGTCGTTGTGCCGCAGTAATAATGAGGAGTGAGCAGTCAAATGACAGAGCCCCACCTTCACCACAGTAAGTTGCTCCGACGAAGCAACCATCATTTCTCTCTTCGTTGAATCCGCTGGTACTCCAATATTCCCAGAGTAATAAGTTGCTCGGGTGAAGCAACCATCACTTCACCTTTCCCACAGTAAGTACTACCTCCTTTTTTTATTCTAGAAACAACCACACATGAATATTGGACAGTAGCAGCACAACAACTGAATAAAAAATCGAAACCAACCAATGAACTACTACAAATAGTGAGCGTTTGCTAGTATCATGTACTCCGTTTGTCCATGTATATAGGGCTTAATGTGTTTTCCGAGACTAACTTTGGCCCTGTTTGGATCCATGGGTTAGAGTTAGTTTGAGCTAGTTGGGGCTCAAATAGCCCTAAAGTATCCAAACATGAGGGTTAAATTGGAGCAAGTTGCACCTAACCCACCAAAAAAAACTATACCACGCAAAAGGTGCTAATTGGAGCTAGTTCTCATTGGGCCCACTGAAAAATCACTTTTCTCTCTCTATTCCGCCAACCAAGTGGTGCTAATTGGAGCTAGTTCTCATGGGGCCCACTGTAAAATCACTTTTCTCTCTCCATCAAGTGCATTTATTGTCAATCTAACCCTGTCATCCAAGCACCTCTTTGGCTAGAGTTAGTTCAGGGTTAGTCATGAGTTAGTCTAACCTCTAGCTAAGTTAGAATATCCAAATAGGAGCAGTATAGGACATGCAAGTTGCTCAAAGCATACCATCAAATTCGTACATGAAAGGATCTTCGAATGATATAATTTTCAAATTATATAAAATCTTATCAATAGTTAAAGGCAACCTCAAAGAATACATTAGGCCCTATATATACGTATCGATGAAGGGAGTACGTAGTACTAATCGCAACGCATGCATGCGTGTGAAGTACTACAGTACTAAACAAGAATGTTTTACATGCATTGGTTAATTATATCTTAGTTATGGCACTTACCAATTTAATGCACAAAACAAGAACGGTTGACGGGATTAGCAGAAAGTAAAGCGCCTTTTAGCGGGGGTTTTCATCATTCTATGAAGGTGCAAAACCAAGTGTTACTACTACACCAAACAAGTTCAAAACGAGAAACTGGACCCACTCACGGCACGGCATGCCTGTCTCATTTGGTCCGTCGGTCAAAGTGCTTCCTATTCTTGGCATAACAATAGAGTACAGTAATTTTTTTAGAATGCTCTTGGCATATCGCTAACATGTGGGAGCGAGTGATGAGTTAACCGACCTCAATAGGCAGCAAAATTGGCAGCCCGCCGCACTTTGAGAGAGACGAGGAATGACAAGCGATACGGGCTGGTGGAATATACTAGAGCTAGGTGTCGCACGGAGACCAAGAAATATGGTGATAGCATGGGTTGGCCATGTATGATGTAAGTACACTGGGCTGCCGTGTTTCAGACTGTTCCGGTCTACTGTGGAGAAGATTGGGTAGATTTTATATCGCTGAATAAAAATATTAAAGAGTCTAGACGCTCCACCGCGAGGTTTCTTGCTCCTTCTCGGTCGTCGGAAAGTGTTCTTCTAAGTTTTGCCGACACGTGGGACATCCAGCATCCAGGTCCACGTGTCATGCAAGAAAATGGAGTTAAGTATAGTAGGAGAGTTCTCGCAAAAAAAAGTATAGTAGGAGAGACTCACCAACGGTCACAAACGTAGGTGGAGTACGTGCACGAATCACCCAAAAAAAAGCAATACGAGCACGAAGAGAAGAGGTGCAGGCATCGACGCATGTACTCTTTGCCTCTTTCCCTAATACTCACGCGCGGGTACACGGTGAGCTCATTTCTGTACAAAGATGTAGCTCACCTGATAATTTGGCGAGTGTAGTAGTTGTTCATGGGAACCACGCGTGGACGAATCAAAGTTCGATCATGACGCGGTGGCGCATTTTTTATTAATTAAGTTATTCTATTCGATGGCACGTATGCAACATTATTTTCTCAATGGAACGTGAATCGTGCACGCACTGAATGACGGAGCACGGGATGGTAGCCATGTACATGGTCAGCCCTTTTTGGAGACTAATACACTACTTTTGATGTGTCCCATCAACTCACAAACGAGGAGAAGCTTTGCTTACTACTCTAGTATGACCTCTCCCTCGCTCACGCGTGCGCGCGGTGGCTCGCAGGACAAGGAGAAGCTTTTGCTTTATGATAGTGCGCTTAATACAGGCGGTGGACGTGCAGCAGTTCATTCGGTGTCAGATTGCCAGAAGTATCTATATTGTAGTACCATCATCATTGTTCGACTTCTGGAAGAGGCGAAGAGCCAAGCGCATGGTCACCTACTCATAATATAACCGCCCGTGTTAGCACGAATTTTTTAACGTAGTACAATCTGAGTGGATTGCTCCAGTGGGGGGGGGGGGGGGGGGGGGGGGGGGGGGGGGGGGGGGGGGGGGGGGGGGGGGGGGGGGGGGGGGGGGGGGGGGGGGGGGGGGGGGGGGGGGGGGGGGGGGGGGGGGGGGGGGGGGGGGGGGGGGGGGGGGGGGGGGGGGGGGGGGGGGGGGGGGGGGGGGGGGGGGGGGGGGGGGGGGGGGGGGGGGGGGGGGGGGGGGGGGGGGGGGGGGGGGGGGGGGGGGGGGGGGGGGGGGGGGGGGGGGGGGGGGGGGGGGGGGGGGGGGGGGGGGGGGGGGGGGGGGGGGGGGGGGGGGGGGGGGGGGGGGGGGGGGGGGGGGGGGGGGGGGGGGGGGGGGGGGGGGGGGGGGGGGGGGGGGGGGGGGGGGGGGGGGGGGGGGGGGGGGGGGGGGGGGGGGGGGGGGGGGGGGGGGGGGGGGGGGGGGGGGGGGGGGGGGGGGGGGGGGGGGGGGGGGGGGGGGGGGGGGGGGGGGGGGGGGGGGGGGGGGGGGGGGGGGGGGGGGGGGGGGGGGGGGGGGGGGGGGGGGGGGGGGGGGGGGGGGGGGGGGGGGGGGGGGGGGGGGGGGGGGGGGGGGGGGGGGGGGGGGGGGGGGGGGGGGGGGGGGGGGGGGGGGGGGGGGGGGGGGGGGGGGGGGGGGGGGGGGGGGGGGGGGGGGGGGGGGGGGGGGGGGGGGGGGGGGGGGGGGGGGGGGGGGGGGGGGGGGGGGGGGGGGGGGGGGGGGGGGGGGGGGTATAGCATTCTATCCTATGAATCAAACGACCAATGTAGGAAAATTATGAGGGGCGTCTCTCCAACAGTGTTCCTCGGCTCGCACCTAGCATCACGGTGATCGAACTTGGAGTCATTCATCTGGTACACGTGGCATCTCAGATCTGGACACAAGGTGACGTACACCGTCAAGGTCCACGGTCAACAGGGTCAGGGCAGACGCGGCCTCTCACTGTGTCCGCCATTTGAAGCGGTGCACCGGCCGAGGGTGCCGCCCACTGCACTCCCAGCTGTACCCGCCTCCTCGCCACATTCAAAAACCAACATTTAAACATGCGTGGAATGCGAGAAACCCACTCCGGCCACACACGTCTGTTCAGGAGCAGGATGCCGGCCAAGCTCCTCCTTCCACCATTTTCTCCACTCTTTCGGCGGCATCCGACGAGCAGGAAGAGCAGTTCTCCGGCATAAAAGCCATCTGGGTGGCCCGCCGAGCCCGGCAGTTATGAGCGAGGCAGCTCGCTGCTCCACCTACCTCGCCTAGCCCGTCGGAGGCAGTTGCCGCACTAAGCCAGCGCGTGGTTCCGTAGCTGGCCGCTCCAATACAGCTCAACGAAGAGTGTCGACTTGCTCCACGCCGGCTTGTCGGGGAGCACGGCGGCACGGGCATTGTCACTGCCCTCGACGCTGCCGTGTCGTACAGCGCCTCCAGTGCCTGCGACTGCACCATCCGCCATTAACGCATGTGTAGCCGTGCCATGCAGGCAGAGAAAGAAGCCGCCGTGGATGTCGACGACGTGACGTGGCTACGCGGCTACACGGATGTCGACGAGTTGACGACCAGCACGTCCCCACCCGCCGTCATCATCGAGGATAAGTAGAACACGGGAAGCCGCTTATTGTATCCCATGAAGGCCACTGCCGAGGCGACGCCGGCGAAAACAACCGTTGTCTTGCATGATTCTTCTTCAGCCGGATGCTGGAGGAGAACAAAGAGATCGGGCAGCGACCATTTAGATCAGGTATATTAATTCTACGAGGCTGGTTGTAATGGGAGTATCATAAGTAGTATCATGCATGCCAACTAGGCAAATTTGATGAGGTAGCGTAGAATTAAATGAAGAAAGAGAGGGTTGAGTATGATATTATGATACGGTATGGAATTAAGTTACTCCCACTGTGGTTAGTCTTAGGCCTTGTTCGGTTCAACCTCCTCCCGGGGGGGGGGGGGGGGGGGGGGGGGGGGGGGGGGGGGGGGGGGGGGGGGGGGGGGGGGGGGGGGGGGGGGGGGGGGGGGGGGGGGGGGGGGGGGGGGGGGGGGGGGGGGGGGGGGGGGGGGGGGGGGGGGGGGGGGGGGGGGGGGGGGGGGGGGGGGGGGGGGAGGTGAGGGTTTGTTTCCGACTAGCTCTACAACCTCAAGGTTTATACTCCCTCTGTCCCAAAATAAGTGTCTCAACTTTATACTAACTCTAATACGAAGTTGTACTAAGCTTGAGACACTTATTTGGGGATGGAGGGAGTAAATCGGACTTCACTCTCCCCTCACGCACACGCCCGGGTACACTCACGGTGGAGCGCATTTGCACACGAAAAGGCAGGTAACGTGACAATTTGAGACATCTAGTAATCCACTTAATGTGGGGCCTGGGACCAAATGTCAGCCATACCAAGTGCGACCTGAACGCGGTAGCGCAGTTATTGATCGAAATTCTTTTTACAGGTACGTTAAATGAAAAAAATATGGCTGCGCGCGTATTCAATTTAAAATGATCGCCACGGAGGGAAAACAATTACTACTCCACTAGTCTACTTCGGGACTTGCTTACTAGGGTTGTTCTCTTCTTCTCACTTTCTCACCCTCTCTAGATCTAAACAAGACCGTGGTGTCCACTCTCTTTGTCTCTCTCTCTCTCTTCTCTCCGGTTAACATATATCCGGCCGGATACCTTCCGCTGGTGGTCGCTGGTGGCAAGGGAGGAAGCCGATGCGCGCCGTCTTCTCACCCTTGCTCCCCGCCGTCGAGTTGGCACATCCCGCCGCCTGCCTCGCCACATCCCGCCGACCGGAGGTATAACTTTTTTTAGAACCGGCCTTGTGCTAATGGCCCAGCTCCCCACATCGTTGCATCCCTTTTTTTCATCAAGTTAGGATTGCTCCCCACGTCGCTGCATCCTGCATGTGGATTTGCTTCTAGTATTACAAAGCTCTCCATGTAGCTAGCTCCGTCGGCTTGTCGAACAGGGGGGGGGGGGGGGGGGGGGGGGGGGGGGGGGGGGGGGGGGGGGGGGGGGGGGGGGGGGGGGGGGGGGGGGGGGGGGGGGGGGGGGGGGGGGGGGGGGGGGGGGGGGGGGGGGGGGGGGGGGGGGGGGGGGGGGGGGGGGGGGGGGGGGGGGGGGGGGGGGGGGGGGGGGGGGGGGGGGGGGGGGGGGGGGGGGGGGGGGGGGGGGGGGGGGGGGGGGGGGGGGGGGGGGGGGGGGGGGGGGGGGGGGGGGGGGGGGGGGGGGGGGGGGGGGGGGGGGGGGGGGGGGGGGGGGGGGGGGGGGGGGGGGGGGGGGGGGGGGGGGGGGGGGGGGGGGGGGGGGGGGGGGGGGGGGGGGGGGGGGGGGGGGGGGGGGGGGGGGGGGGGGGGGGGGGGGGGGGGGGGGGGGGGGGGGGGGGGGGGGGGGGGGGGGGGGGGGGGGGGGGGGGGGGGGGGGGGGGGGGGGGGGGGGGGGGGGGGGGGGGGGGGGGGGGGGGGGGGGGGGGGGGGGGGGGGGGGGGGGGGGGGGGGGGGGGGGGGGGGGGGGGGGGGGGGGGGGGGGGGGGGGGGGGGGGGGGGGGGGGGGGGGGGGGGGGGGGGGGGGGGGGGGGGGGGGGGGGGGGGGGGGGGGGGGGGGGGGGGGGGGGGGGGGGGGGGGGGGGGGGGGGGGGGGGGGGGGGGGGGGGGGGGGGGGGGGGGGGGGGGGGGGGGGGGGGGGGGGGGGGGGGGGGGGGGGGGGGGGGGGGGGGGGGGGGGGGGGGGGGGGGGGGGGGGGGGGGGGGGGGGGGGGGGGGGGGGGGGGGGGGGGGGGGGGGGGGGGGGGGGGGGGGGGGGGGGGGGGGGGGGGGGGGGGGGGGGGGGGGGGGGGGGGGGGGGGGGGGGGGGGGGGGGGGGGGGGGGGGGGGGGGGGGGGGGGGGGGGGGGGGGGGGGGGGGGGGGGGGGGGGGGGGGGGGGGGGGGGGGGGGGGGGGGGGGGGGGGGGGGGGGGGGGGGGGGGGGGGGGGGGGGGGGGGGGGGGGGGGGGGGGGGGGGGGGGGGGGGGGGGGGGGGGGGGGGGGGGGGGGGGGGGGGGGGGGGGGGGGGGGGGGGGGGGGGGGGGGGGGGGGGGGGGGGGGGGGGGGGGGGGGGGGGGGGGGGGGGGGGGGGGGGGGGGGGGGGGGGGGGGGGGGGGGGGGGGGGGGGGGGGGGGGGGGGGGGGGGGGGGGGGGGGGGGGGGGGGGGGGGGGGGGGGGGGGGGGGGGGGGGGGGGGGGGGGGGGGGGGGGGGGGGGGGGGGGGGGGGGGGGGGGGGGGGGGGGGGGGGGGGGGGGGGGGGGGGGGGGGGGGGGGGGGGGGGGGGGGGGGGGGGGGGGGGGGGGGGGGGGGGGGGGGGGGGGGGGGGGGGGGGGGGGGGGGGGGGGGGGGGGGGGGGGGGGGGGGGGGGGGGGGGGGGGGGGGGGGGGGGGGGGGGGGGGGGGGGGGGGGGGGGGGGGGGGGGGGGGGGGGGGGGGGGGGGGGGGGGGGGGGGGGGGGGGGGGGGGGGGGGGGGGGGGGGGGGGGGGGGGGGGGGGGGGGGGGGGGGGGGGGGGGGGGGGGGGGGGGGGGGGGGGGGGGGGGGGGGGGGGGGGGGGGGGGGGGGGGGGGGGGGGGGGGGGGGGGGGGGGGGGGGGGGGGGGGGGGGGGGGGGGGGGGGGGGGGGGGGGGGGGGGGGGGGGGGGGGGGGGGGGGGGGGGGGGGGGGGGGGGGGGGGGGGGGGGGGGGGGGGGGGGGGGGGGGGGGGGGGGGGGGGGGGGGGGGGGGGGGGGGGGGGGGGGGGGGGGGGGGGGGGGGGGGGGGGGGGGGGGGGGGGGGGGGGGGGGGGGGGGGGGGGGGGGGGGGGGGGGGGGGGGGGGGGGGGGGGGGGGGGGGGGGGGGGGGGGGGGGGGGGGGGGGGGGGGGGGGGGGGGGGGGGGGGGGGGGGGGGGGGGGGGGGGGGGGGGGGGGGGGGGGGGGGGGGGGGGGGGGGGGGGGGGGGGGGGGGGGGGGGGGGGGGGGGGGGGGGGGGGGGGGGGGGGGGGGGGGGGGGGGGGGGGGGGGGGGGGGGGGGGGGGGGGGGGGGGGGGGGGGGGGGGGGGGGGGGGGGGGGGGGGGGGGGGGGGGGGGGGGGGGGGGGGGGGGGGGGGGGGGGGGGGGGGGGGGGGGGGGGGGGGGGGGGGGGGGGGGGGGGGGGGGGGGGGGGGGGGGGGGGGGGGGGGGGGGGGGGGGGGGGGGGGGGGGGGGGGGGGGGGGGGGGGGGGGGGGGGGGGGGGGGGGGGGGGGGGGGGGGGGGGGGGGGGGGGGGGGGGGGGGGGGGGGGGGGGGGGGGGGGGGGGGGGGGGGGGGGGGGGGGGGGGGGGGGGGGGGGGGGGGGGGGGGGGGGGGGGGGGGGGGGGGGGGGGGGGGGGGGGGGGGGGGGGGGGGGGGGGGGGGGGGGGGGGGGGGGGGGGGGGGGGGGGGGGGGGGGGGGGGGGGGGGGGGGGGGGGGGGGGGGGGGGGGGGGGGGGGGGGGGGGGGGGGGGGGGGGGGGGGGGGGGGGGGGGGGGGGGGGGGGGGGGGGGGGGGGGGGGGGGGGGGGGGGGGGGGGGGGGGGGGGGGGGGGGGGGGGGGGGGGGGGGGGGGGGGGGGGGGGGGGGGGGGGGGGGGGGGGGGGGGGGGGGGGGGGGGGGGGGGGGGGGGGGGGGGGGGGGGGGGGGGGGGGGGGGGGGGGGGGGGGGGGGGGGGGGGGGGGGGGGGGGGGGGGGGGGGGGGGGGGGGGGGGGGGGGGGGGGGGGGGGGGGGGGGGGGGGGGGGGGGGGGGGGGGGGGGGGGGGGGGGGGGGGGGGGGGGGGGGGGGGGGGGGGGGGGGGGGGGGGGGGGGGGGGGGGGGGGGGGGGGGGGGGGGGGGGGGGGGGGGGGGGGGGGGGGGGGGGGGGGGGGGGGGGGGGGCTGGTAGATGGCACCGGGCTATGGTGAGGGTGTGGAGAGAGGAGGAAAACCACGAGATGGACAATGGTGGTGTGGGCACAAATACATGGAGTTGGGATCGCGACATCTATTTTTCGTAGTAATGGTAGAACTCAAGCTGCTGGGGTTTTTCGGATTCAGTGGATGTCAGCCAGGCATCCACCGTGCGGGGTATGGATAGCAGGTAGCGTGTCAGGATGTAGAGGCGTTGAATGGGGCCCTGGTGGGAGGAGACGATGGCTCTGAGGAGATCAAATTCAGGAAGGACAAATATCTGATGATAGTCGAGATTAAGAGGCGCGGTGCACCAGATAGTGCGCTGCCGAGATGCGAGGACTTGTGTGCGGCAGCCATCCTTGGTGAGGAGAAGGGAGATGATCTCCCCAAGGATGTCGTCCGGGAGATCGCTGATGCGGTCCATCGAAGATTCTACGGGTTCCTCAGATCCGGGTGGTGGGGGGCTCGCTACTTCTCCCCGCGCTGCCGGGTGCGGGATCTACAACCGGCGTCGCCGCTGGAGGGAGCCTCATCTTCTTGGCGCTGGGGCCAGCCGACTCCATTTTCCTTGTGGGCGTCGTGCCGAGCTCACGGGTTTGAGCAGAGTAGCGAGAGACGAGCCTAGTGGCAGTGCAAGTGGGGAAGCAGGATGGCTGGGGTTTTCTGTAGGAGCGAGGAAGAAGAGGAGCAGGCGTTTTCTGTACGAGTGAGGAAGAAGGTGAGCGGGGGTTTTCTGTACGAGTGAGGAAGATGGGGAGCGCCGGAGCGGGGGGAATTGGGGGGCGACGGAAGCGGGAGAGTCTAGCGAGCTGCAGTATCAGTGGAAGTGAGGAGGAAGGAGGGTTTTTCTGGGATCACCACCTCTTCAAGAAATATGGGTTTTTCCTCGCAAAAAACAAAAACAAATGGGCTTTAAGATGGATAGGCTTTTGTGGGGGGGGGGGGGGGGGGGGGGGGGGGGGGGGGGGGGGGGGGGGGGGGGGGGGGGGGGGGGGGGGGGGGGGGGGGGGGGGGGGGGGGGGGGGGGGGGGGGGGGGGGGGGGGGGGGGGGGGGGGGGGGGGGGGGGGGGGGGGGGGGGGGGGGGGGGGGGGGGGGGGGGGGGGGGGGGGGGGGGGGGGGGGGGGGGGGGGGTCCACCAAATTAGAGGATGGTGTACTACATGCAGACACTCACACTGGTCGTAGTGCGGCAAAATGAGGGGTCAAATAACATGCCCACAATATACATAAATTGTAAAGGTTGACACGCTAACATTCACACTAAACTAAGCTTCACAAGATATGGTATGCATACTAGCTAACATTCACAAGCACTTAAGTTCAGCATGTTTATGCATCTAAATGATTCACAAGACTATAACCAAGAGAAAGCTGTGAGAAGGTGTAGAAATAAAGAAAAAATGATAGATGCTTCTCTAAGCAAAGGGCCTCCCTACGCATGCATTAATTTCCTGGGCATGCTTCTTTCTGCTCAATGTTGTGTGCACTTTGAGCATGTTGGCAACTCCACAGCTAGCTTGATGGCTCATCTTGCAATTTACACTGACACATTGTAGCAAACAGAGGAGGCAATAGAGATCACTCAACATCAGACCATTCTGTGCAGTTCCACTGAAATCATCTTCATTGTCCTGAATGTGAAAAGATAGGAAAGCGCTGTACTTAAACGGTGTCGCAAAACAGTAGCAGATATCAATAGCTCGGCATGACGGTTCATTATGTTATTGGAGGAGGTCTGTAAGTTTGTCTCTAATGCCTGTCGACTACATACCTGACATCATGATGTAATGTTAAGTCATTTCCTTTTGTACAGTGTCACTGAATTGTCAAGGCGGCGATGGCATTTTATTTTAGTTGAACTGCACAAAATATGCTTAAAAGAAGAGGAAAGGTCAGGAATCGATCATTCTTTCAGAAAGAACTATATATGCCTTTCTGACATCAGCCTCTGTTGCCTTATTTATTCCTTCAAAAAGGTGGTTAGAAACAGTCTTGCTACCTTTTCCCATTAAGAAATTGGAATGCTTATATTTGTGAGTCTATGCTTCAACTAGTGCCACTTTTATAGTAATCACACTTTCAATATCTATGCAAACAGGGATGCTCGAGTTTAGTGGAACTGCACAAAAAGTCCAACTGGTTCAACATTAGGAGCATGTTTTCTCCCAAACCTTTATATCCAATTGGTGGCACTATGAGCTGTTCATTAAGAAGGTACATGGTTTGCTACTATCTTGCTACTCTTTTTGTACTGTCATTAGATAGTAATACTAGTGGTTTGCATGTGAATTTATTGGCAGGGTGGACCTACATTGGAGGTGCAGGACATGATTCAATGACTGGATGCTCAATTTCGGTTGTATCGATTTCACCTCTTCCATCACTGCGAACATGGATATCCTTGGTCTGATGAAGAATAGGCGCTATATTTCTGCTCTGAACAAGCAAATCAATTCAGTATGAAATTGTCCAGGGCAAAACATGACTGTATCAAATTGTCCAGTGCAAAACATGACAGATCTAAGCGGAAGAGACATGTTTAAACCGAAAATACAAGGTGGGGTATATGTTTACTAGCTGCTTGATATTTGTGCAGACAGAGATGTCTGCCCGTTGCTATTTAGCAAACACACAAAGTGACCGCAATTTTGGTTGAACTGCACAAGAGAATAGTATAGTCACTGCATGCAGTGCCATTTGAAAATAGACACAGAAAGATTGGATAGTCACTTCATGGACTGCAGAAAAGTAGTACTGTACTATTTATTGGCCAACACTAGGTGCTTCATTGCTTTGGTCTGATTATACAATGGGCATCATTTTGCCTAAGTTAAAGTTTGTATTCCGAAAATAGTCTCGCCGTGTGATCAAGAGAAGACCAAATCATATTGCAGTGGATGTTCCTCCATCATGTGTGGTTCATTCCCATGGTTCCAGCTGTTGGTGAAACCACTTACGTTTGCAAGAGGAATTGTAGACTTCACAAACAAATTTGTCATTCAGTCTGTACTGAATGTTGGCCAAGAGAAGCATCCATGTTAGTAGGAAGAACATATGTTTTTTCTAGATCTTTGCTTTTGGAGCTACATATTTGTATATGATCTGTGAATCATTGAGATGCATTAACATGTTGATCTTATGTATGGGAATCGTACTAGTTGGTTTTAGTTGTGGCTGATCTTTGCTTTTGGAGCTACATATTTGTATATGATCTGTGAATCATTGAGATGCATTAACAGTTCCTTATATCTGTTCGCTCAGTGTTTACAAGTTACCGATCGATCACTAGCTAGCCTACTAATGCGCTCCTGGCTGTTTTAGTTGCGACGCAAGATCCGAAGTGGCAGTTTTTTGAATAGAAATGCCTACCTCTGAAGAAACTGACAAGCTGCTCTGAAGAAAATGCCATGCGAATCTGAAGAAACTGCTAGCAAAAACGTTCGCAAATGCCTTATCTCCCAGCTAAAGTTCATCAATTAATGCCCTCGGCTGCGACTCGTTGGGGGGGGGGGGGGGGGGGGGGGGGGGGGGGGGGGGGGGGGGGGGGGGGGGGGGGGGGGGGGGGGGGGGGGGGGGGGGGGGGGGGGGGGGGGGGGGGGGGGGGGGGGGGGGGGGGGGGGGGGGGGGGGGGGGGGGGGGGGGGGGGGGGGGGGGGGGGGGGGGGGGGGGGGGGGGGGGGGGGGGGGGGGGGGGGGGGGGGGGGGGGGGGGGGGGGGGGGGGGGGGGGGGGGGGGGGGGGGGGGGGGGGGGGGGGGGGGGGGGGGGGGGGGGGGGGGGGGGGGGGGGGGGGGGGGGGGGGGGGGGGGGGGGGGGGGGGGGGGGGGGGGGGGGGGGGGGGGGGGGGGGGGGGGGGGGGGGGGGGGGGGGGGGGGGGGGGGGGGGGGGGGGGGGGGGGGGGGGGGGGGGGGGGGGGGGGGGGGGGGGGGGGGGGGGGGGGGGGGGGGGGGGGGGGGGGGGGGGGGGGGGGGGGGGGGGGGGGGGGGGGGGGGGGGGGGGGGGGGGGGGGGGGGGGGGGGGGGGGGGGGGGGGGGGGGGGGGGGGGGGGGGGGGGGGGGGGGGGGGGGGGGGGGGGGGGGGGGGGGGGGGGGGGGGGGGGGGGGGGGGGGGGGGGGGGGGGGGGGGGGGGGGGGGGGGGGGGGGGGGGGGGGGGGGGGGGGGGGGGGGGGGGGGGGGGGGGGGGGGGGGGGGGGGGGGGGGGGGGGGGGGGGGGGGGGGGGGGGGGGGGGGGGGGGGGGGGGGGGGGGGGGGGGGGGGGGGGGGGGGGGGGGGGGGGGGGGGGGGGGGGGGGGGGGGGGGGGGGGGGGGGGGGGGGGGGGGGGGGGGGGGGGGGGGGGGGGGGGGGGGGGGGGGGGGGGGGGGGGGGGGGGGGGGGGGGGGGGGGGGGGGGGGGGGGGGGGGGGGGGGGGGGGGGGGGGGGGGGGGGGGGGGGGGGGGGGGGGGGGGGGGGGTCGTGTATCTTCTATCTCTTGTCTTCTTCCTCCAGCCGCCCAAACCAAACAACCCTGTCGGTTCCGCCTGCTCCCGCCTCCCACGGCTGGCTGCGCCTTCGCTGCCCTACCGTACCCTCAAATGTTGGCCAGTCCATCCCTCTCTTCCCCCACACGTCCTGTTATTCTCCGGCGACGTCAGCCCCAACACGCACCCACACCCGCACCCGAACCAGTCAACCCTCGTACTCCTGCGACTAGGCTGGCGCATCTTCCATGGCTCCTATTCATTCCGTTCAAGGCCTCGCCGTCATCCTCCGCCTTGGTTCGCTCGCCGTGCGTGGTGCGCCGCTGTCTGGCATTGTCAATGTGGTCAACAACCGAGAGGAATAAGGAGATGACTGTACGTGGTGAGGATGACAGTAGGGACCCACCAGGGTCATGGCAATACGCAAGCAAGTGCCTCATTATTACAAGCCCAAAAAAAGGTTCCTCCTAATGGTTGGACATCTGGGTCCCATGCCATTGTCAATGTAGTCAATAAACGAGAGAACTACACAACGAGCGGCTGACACCAGGGACCCAGCAGGTCGCGCAGTTGTTATTTACTTTTTTTAGGAACAAGCAGTTGTTATTTACTAGTTTTAGAGACGGATCAGGGTAACAACGGGGCTATGCGGGGGCTGTGGCCCATCTAGGCAGGGTTTTATTTTATGTTTATCACATCATGAGCCCAGTTGTGCTTTTTTCTTGCTGAAAATGGCTAGCCCAGTTCTACTTTTTTTTAAAGAAATACCCAATGGAGGCCTACTTGCTTTCTCAGCCCTGCTGGGCTGCAAATCTTTCAAGACGAGGGGGGGGGGGGGGGGGGGGGGGGGGGGGGGGGGGGGGGGGGGGGGGGGGGGGGGGGGGGGGGGGGGGGGGGGGGGGGGGGGGGGGGGGGGGGGGGGGGGGGGGGGGGGGGGGGGGGGGGGGGGGGGGGGGGGGGGGGGGGGGGGGGGGGGGGGGGGGGGGGGGGGGGGGGGGGGGGGGGGGGGGGGGGGGGGGGGGGGGGGGGGGGGGGGGGGGGGGGGGGGGGGGGGGGGGGGGGGGGGGGGGGGGGGGGGGGGGGGGGGGGGGGGGGGGGGGGGGGGGGGGGGGGGGGGGGGGGGGGGGGGGGGGGGGGGGGGGGGGGGGGGGGGGGGGGGGGGGGGGGGGGGGGGGGGGGGGGGGGGGGGGGGGGGGGGGGGGGGGGGGGGGGGGGGGGGGGGGGGGGGGGGGGGGGGGGGGGGGGGGGGGGGGGGGGGGGGGGGGGGGGGGGGGGGGGGGGGGGGGGGGGGGGGGGGGGGGGGGGGGGGGGGGGGGGGGGGGGGGGGGGGGGGGGGGGGGGGGGGGGGGGGGGGGGGGGGGGGGGGGGGGGGGGGGGGGGGGGGGGGGGGGGGGGGGGGGGGGGGGGGTCCTTAAGAATTAGCAAATGGGCTGTAAATTATTAGAAATAATGGCAGATGGGTTGTATGCTGTTTTCCACAGATTTGAGGCTAACTTGTGCGCCTACTATAGGTTGACGTGTGCGCTTTCCTAAAAAAAAGGTTGACATGCACGCAAGGCCGTGTCAACTTAGTCAACACACAAGAGCAGTGACTGTTGGATGTCCATCCAACGGCCGCCGTGCTTCTTTAATCTCTGCTCTTCTTGCTCCAGCCGCTCAAACTAGCGTCGGCGGGACTGCCTGCTCCCTCCTCCCGTGGCCGGCTGTGCTGCCACACAGGCCACACCGCCCCACCCTACTCCATCGCTAGCCAGGCCATTCCTCTACTCACCCACACCTCCTATTATTTTCTGACGACGGCAGCCGAACCAGTAAACCCTCGTACTCCCCACTGCATGGGCAACAACTACCGAGTCTTCCCTGGCTCCGGGTCGTTCCCTTCCTAGGCCTCGCCGTCGTCCACCGCCCTGGTGCTCTCGGCGTGGCGTGGTCAACGTGGTCAACGAACGACATCCATCAGATGAGGACTATACGTGGAGAGGTTGACAGCTGGGTCCACGGCCGCACGCAAGGAATTGCCTCCTTATTATGCGCAAAATAATGATTCCTCCACCTGACAGCAGGGACCCACCGGAAGGGCCTCTGTATTTCACGAAAAAATGTTCCTCCCACTGACAGCTCGGACGCACAAGCTATATCTTCGCACTGAAGGAAGTGCCTCCTTATTACGCACAAAAAAATGAATACCCCCTGCTATCTGGGACCCACCATAGTTGAAGGCCGACTTGTGGGCCTACTAAGTTGACGCGGACGGAGGGCTTTGTCAACTTAGTCAATATGAACGATTCTAGCTCCAGTGACCGTACGATGTCCATCCAACGGTCGTAGTGCTTCTTCAACCTCTGGTCCTCTTGCTCCAGCCGCCCAAACCAGCGCCGGTCGTGCCGCCTGCTCCTGCCTCCCGTGGCCAGCTCTGCTACCGCGCAGGCCTCACCGCCCCACCCTACTCCCATCGCTGGCCTCGCCATCCCTGCACTCACCCAGACCTGCTGTTATTCTCCGGCGACGGCAGCCTCACACTGCAGCCCAACCAGTAAACCCTCGTACGCCCCTCCGCATGGGAAACAACTGCCGAGTCTTCCCCGGCTCCGGGTCATTCCCTTCCTAGGCCTCGCCGTCGTCCACCGCCTTGGTGCTCTCGGCGCGGCATGGTCAATGTGGTCAAGGAACGACTTACATTGGAAGAGGACTGTACATAGAGAGGCTGACAGCTGGGTCCACGACCGCAACAAGGAAGTGCCTCCTTATTACGCGCAAAATAATGATTCCTCCACCTGACAGCAGGGACCTACCAGAAGGGCCTCTGTATTTTGGCTTAGCTGTATTTTGCGAAAAAAACATTTTCCCCCTGACAGCTAGGACCCACCAGCTATATCTTCGGACGCAAGGAAAGTGCCTCCATATTAGACGCGAAAAAAATGAATCCTCCCACTGACAGCTCAGACCCACCATCAATAACTACGCACGTAAGGAAGTGCCTCCTTATCCTCCCTGACAGCCGGGACCCACCTGGTTGAAGCGTACGTACCGTTGTCACGAACATGTACGTACATACTGGTCGATCGGTCTCTCTGCAACAATGAACCGTGGCCGAGCAAGCAGCAGCACGTGTAGTAGTAGAGCCCCTGACGTAGCAGTTCAGGCAGTCCCTTCTAAGCCGTGTACATGTACGTACAGCCACATGACAAAAAATACGGCCATGTACGTACATACAGGCGGGGTCTCAAACGCGTACTCACACATACGGACGGCCAGGGATCGTGTACATGGAGAGGCAACGGACGGCAGCAACGGTGTCCTGTTCATCGAAAGCCAACCAGCTGGGTCAGAACGGAGAAACTGCATCGTGTTCATTAGGAGGCAACGGAATGCGTCGTGTTCATCGGGAGCCAACCGGCTTGGACGGAACAGCCGAAACGGGGTCTGGCGTACCGCAGAACGGAGGAAACGGACTTTTGTTCGAGTGCCTACGGTCAAAACGGGGTCCTGTTGATCAGGAGGGGTGTGGCGTACCGCAAAACAGGACTCCACGGGCTACTGTTCATCCACCATCGACTTCCTCCAGCCTCCACCTATTACTGTTCATCCACCATCGACTTCCACCTGCCTCCACCAGCTACTGTTCATCCACGGGGTCCTGTTCATCCAGCCTCCATCGACTACTGTTCAACCAGCCCTCCACGGGGTCCTGTTCAACCAGCCCTCCACCGGCTACTGTTCAACTAGCCCTCCACGGGGTCCTGTTCAACCAGCCCTCCACGGGGTCCCTCCATCGGCTACTGTTCATCCACCCCCACCTCCTCGATCGGGGTCCTGTTCATCCAGCGGCAATGGCCTCTACTACCACGGGATCCTGTTCATCCAACCCCCACCAGGAACTGTTCATCCAACCCCCACCGGGGACTGTTCATCAAGAGGCAGCTTCGATCGGCTTCAGTTAGCAGCAGTAGTGAAGGAATCACTCAGGTTCAGTTAACAGCAAGGGATCAATCGGGGTTCAGTAACATAGCTAGTGCAATCGCTCGGATTCAGTTAGAGCCCAATGCCTCGCTCGGGTTCAGTTAGAGCACAACGCCTCGCACACACGCGCATACGTGTACGAGAGAAACGCGCAAACCTCCGTGCATCGCTCGGCCCCGACCACACCCACCGTAACCAGGAACTCCCCGAAATTTTCCTCGCCCTCACTTCTACCATGATTTTTTCCATCATGGACGGCCCAAAGAATGTCATGCAGGTGCGTCTCCAGCCCGCCCAGGACGGAAAGCCCATTTTCTGCCATGATTTTTTGTCATAGAAGTAGGAGCCCACCACATCTATGATGATACCGGGTTTTGTCACACTTATCGTCATAGAAATGTCATAAGCATGACAGAAAAAATTCGTTCGGCCCAAAATGTCACGGATGTGTCTTTTTTTTGTAGTGTATGTCTTCTATTTCAGTGGGTGCTATATCATTCATAATTTCTCGATATAAGGTAAAAGGAATAGCACTCATGCTAGCACCTATGTCACATAAACCATGATAACAGTGATCTCCTATTTTAACTGGGGGGGGGGGGGGGGGGGGGGGGGGGGGGGGGGGGGGGGGGGGGGGGGGGGGGGGGGGGGGGGGGGGGGGGGGGGGGGGGGGGGGGGGGGGGGGGGGGGGGGGGGGGGGGGGGAACAGGCATGCCAACAACAGGTCTATGTTTATCTTTTTCATCGGGTTTGGCAAGTCTTGCAGCTTCATCACAGAAGTAAATAGCATGCCCATCTATATTTTCAACCAGGAGATCTTTAACCATAGCAACACTAGGTTCTAGTTTGATTTGTTTAGTAGGTTTGGATGCTCTAATATAACTTTTGTTGACCACAGTTGAAACTTTAGCATGTTCCTTTATCCTAATAGGGAAAGGTGGTTTTTCAATATAAGCAGTAGGAATGACTGGATCAACATTATAAATAATAGTTTCATCTTTAGCTATTACCGGTTCTTTAATTTCTTCTTTAATAGGTGGGTGATATTTAAACCACTTCTCCTTAGGGAGATCAACATGAGTAGCAAATGATTCACAAAAGGAGGCTACTATCTCAGAGTCAAGTCCATATTTAGTGCTAAACTTTTGAAAAGCATCGGTATTCATAAAAGATTTAACACAATCATACTTAAGCTTAATACCTGACTCTTTACCTTCATCGAGTTCCCAATCTTTAGAGTTGCGTTTAATTCTTTCTAAAAGATCCCACCTGAATTCAATAGTCTTCTTCATAAAGGAACCAGTACAAGAAGTATCAAGCATGGATTGATCATCACGAGAAAGCCGAGCATAAAAATTCTGAATAATAATTTCTTTTGAGAGCTCATGATTGGGGCATGAATATGACATTGACTTAAGCCTCCCCCAAGCTAGAGTGATACTTTCTCCTTCACGAGGCAAAAAATTATATATATAATTCCGATCACGATGAACTAGATGCATAGGATAATTTTTTTATGAAATTCCAATTTCAATCGATCCCAATTCCAGTATCCAATATCATCGCATAGCCTATACCATGCCAATGCTTTTCCCTTAAAAGATAAAGGGAAAACCTTCTTCTTAGCTTCATCTCCGGGTAAACCTGCAAGCTTAAATAATCCACAAATATCAAGTGCATATCGGGATGTTCGATTCCACCTCCTGCATAAGGATTAGCTAGCAGTTGTTCTATCATACCCGAAGGAATTTCATAACCAATATTTTTAGTAGGTGCAGTAGGTTGAGGGGTAACTAATTGTGGTTCTGGTCGAGGTGAAGATACCCCGAACAAACCCCTCAAAGGATTGTTCTCCATAGTAACAAGTGACAATAAATTTCAGCACGTAGTAATAATTTTTCCTTACCAACTTCCACTTACCAAGAGCGCTTCACTCCCCGGCAACGGCGCCAGAAAAGGGCCTTGATGACCCACAAGTATAGGGGATCAATCATAGTACTTTCGATAAGTAAGAGTGTCGAACCCAACGAGGAGCAGAAGGAAATGACAAGTAGTTTTCAGCAAGGTATTCTCTGCAAGCATTGAAATTATAAGAAATGAGTAGTTTTATAGCAAGATAATTTGTAACAAGCAAGTAACGGTAATGATAATGTTAACAAAAGTGCAGCAAGGTAGCCCAGTCCTTTTGAGGCAAAGGACAGGCCAAAACGGTCTCTTATGGTAAGCAAAGCGTTCTTGAGGGTACACGGGAATTTCATCTAGTCACTTTCATCATGTTGGTTTGATTTGTGTTCGCTACTTTGATAATTTGATATGTGGGTGGACCAGTGCTTAGGTGCTGTTCTTACTTGAACAAGCCTCCTACTTATGATTAACCCCCTCGCAAGCATCCGCAACTACGAGAAAAGTATTAAGAATAAATCTAACCATAGCATTAAACTTTTGGATCCAAACCGGTCCCTTATGGAATAGCGCATAAACTAGGGTTTAAGCTTCTGTCACTCTCGCAACCCATCATCTAATAACTACTCCACAATGCATTCCCTTAGGCCCAAATATGGTGAAGTGTCATGTAGTCGACGTTCACATGACACCACTAAGGGAGTCACAACATACATACCATCAAAATATCGAACACATATCAAGTTCACATGATTACTTGCAACAAGATTTCTCCCGTGACGTCAAGAACAAAAGTAACTACTCACAAATGATAATCATGCTCAAGATCAGAGGGGTATTAAATAGCATAATGGATCTGAACATATAATCTTCCACCAAATAAACCATATAGTAATCAACTACAAGATGTAATCAACACTACTAGTCACCCACAAGCACAAATCTAAGGTTTTGGTACAAAGATTGAACACAAGAGATGAACTAGGGTTTGAGAGGAGATGGTGCTGTTGAAGATGTTGATGGAGATTGCCCTCCCCAAGATGGGAGAGTTGTTGGTGATGATGATGACGATGATCTCCCCCTCCAGGAGGGAAGTTCCCTTGGTGGAATCGCTCCACCGGAGGGCAAAAGTGCTCCTGCCAAGGTCCGCCTCGAGACGGCGGCGCTTCATCCTGAAAGTCCTCCCCTTATTTTTTTTAGGTCAAAATGACTTATATACCAGAAGAGGGGCACCGGAGGTGGGCCGAGGAGGGCACAACCCACCAGGGCGCGCCTGGGCTCCCTGGCGAGCCCAGGTGGGTTGTGCCCACCTGGTGGGGCCCCTCTGGTACTTATTTGCTCCAATAATTCTCATATATTCCATAAAAATTCTCCGTGAAGTTTCAACTCATTTGGAGTTGTGCAGAATAGGTGGCCTGACGTAGCTTTTTCAGGTCCAGAATTCCAGCTGCCGGTATTCTCCCTCTTTGTGTGAACCTTGCATATTATGAGAGAAAAGGCATTAGAATTACTCCAAAAAGCATTATTATACCTAAAAACAATATAAATAACAGTAGGAAAACATGATGCAAAATGGACGTATCAACTCCCCCAAGCTTAGACCTCGCCTGTCCTCAAGCAAAAACCGAAATCAAAAAACATGTCCACATGCTTAGAGAGAGAGAGGTGTCGATAAAAACAAAATACGGACATAGAAGCATCATGTATATTATTATAACAGCAACAAACTTTAACATATAACTTTATCATATAACTTCTATCATAGACTTCTCATGAACAAGTAACAATTCATCACAACATCGAAGGATAAAGCATAAACTCTATTGAAAACCAACAAACTATGTTCTCAGTTAACTTTTCAACTACAATTGATCATCTTTCCAGGAAGGGTCACGTATCAGAGCCTTTTTGGCAAGTCCACATACTCAACCATCATATAGTCTTCTATGATTGCTAACACTCACCGCATACACATGAGCAAAAAGTTTCAACCAGACACATAGAAAGATAGGGGCTTATAGTTTTCGCCACCCAACATATTCACCTCAAGGGTGATGTCAACAATAATAACTCATGCTACCCATATCCAACTGGATATATGTGCCTAGATCTTTCCTCACCACATGATGCTTGCCAAAAGAGAAAAATAAGAAGGAATAGAGAGAAATACTTTGACTCTTACATAAAAGTAAATACATAAAAGTAAAAGATAGGCCCTTCGGAAAGGGAAGCAGAGGTTGCCATGCGCTTTTCGTTTGTATGCTCTCAATCTCTTAGTGCAAAAGAATGTCACATTATATTGCCCCTTATGATAGCAACCTTTATTATGCAGTCTGTCGCTTTTATTCTTTGCCATCACAAGTTTGTACAATGCTCAATTTTCTCTTACACTAAATGATCCAACACTTACAGAAGCAATTTTTATTGCCTTTTTGCACCGATGACAACTTACTTGAAGGATCTTACTCAATCCATAGGTAGGTATGGTGGACTCTCAAAACAAGATTTGGGTTTAAGGGTTTTGGATGCACAAGTAGTATCTCTACTTAGTGCGAAATTTTTAGCTAGCAAAGATGGGGGGCAAGCACCACATGTTAAAGGATCTATGACAATATAACTTCTATGTGAATATGAACAAACATAAATCATTAAGTTGTCTTCCTTGTCCAACGTCAACAATTTTGGCATATAATATTTTGATGGGGACTCACAATCACAAAAGATGTCCAAGATAGTATATTTGCATGTGAATCTTCTCTTCCCTTATTAATTCTTTCATGAATTGCATCATTGACCAATGCTATGTTTGTAAATCTCCAATAAAATTTTCTACTTATACTCTTCCTTATGTGATGTCATTACTTACCAAAAGATTAGCATATGATCTCTTTCATTTATTTCCTTTCTTTTTATTGAACATGAAAATAAAGAGAACAAAACATCAAACTAAACTTTATTATATATCTTGCACACAATTACAAAGATAGATCACTAAGCAAACACTCAAAAAGAAAGGATCGAACTAAACTTTTATTCATCTAAAGCAAAAGATAACTATGGATCGAACTAATATAAGTAAAGGCAAAAGATAGTGGAGGTGATACAATACCGGGGCACCTCCCCCAAGCTTGGCACAATCCAAGGGGAGTGCCCATACCTGATACTCAATTTTCCTTTGGTGATGAAGAAGGAGGTGGTGTTGATGAAGTAGTAGCAATCTTATCCTTCAAGCTCAAAAGATACTCCAATCTACGGATGACGCTCTGGAGGGCGATGATATGCTCTTGCAATAGAATATTTTCATGGGTGAGATATTTATTTTGCACATGAACCATTTCGATGATTCGAAAGGCTTCAATCTTAGTGGGGGTAAGATGATTATAGTAAGGTTTAAGGATATCTTCTTCTTCCTCCTCGGCAGGCAAGGTTTGCTCGACCACCGGCGCTTGATCTCCAGTGGCCTCCTTGCTCTTGTCCCCTTTGACAACTTCTTTGGGCTCTTCTCTCTTCAACTCGATCTTCATCAACCAAGCCTCCTCTTCTACGTTGTTGGAGGAGGGAGAAGACATGATGCCTGGCGTAACAGATCTGACCGAAAACAACAAGAAAAGAAAACAGAAGATTTCTCCGTGATACGGTGGTCAATAGGTTCGGGGGGTATATAAATATTTTTTTATCTTAGGAAACAAGCAAACGGAAGAAAAACAGAGTTCGGAAGGTACCCGAGGTGGGCACAACCCACCTGGTGTCTTGTGCCCACTAGGGGTGCCTTCCTGGTTATTTCTTATGGGGGGGGGGGGGGGGGGGGGGGGGGGGGGGGGGGGGGGGGGGGGGGGGGGGGGGGGGGGGGGGGGGGGGGGGGGGGGGGGGGGGGGGGGGGGGGGGGGGGGGGGGGGGGGGGGGGGGGGGGGGGGGGGGGGGGGGGGGGGGGGGGGGGGGGGGGGGGGGGGGGGGGGGGGGGGGGGGGGGGGGGGGGGGGGGGGGGGGGGGGGGGGGGGGGGGGGGGGGGGGGGGGGGGGGGGGGGGGGGGGGGGGGGGGGGGGGGGGGGGGGGGGGGGGGGGGGGGGGGGGGGGGGGGGGGGGGGGGGGGGGGGGGGGGGGGGGGGGGGGGGGGGGGGGGGGGGGGGGGGGGGGGGGGGGGGGGGGGGGGGGGGGGGGGGGGGGGGGGGGGGGGGGGGGGGGGGGGGGGGGGGGGGGGGGGGGGGGGGGGGGGGGGGGGGGGGGGGGGGGGGGGGGGGGGGGGGGGGGGGGGGGGGGGGGGGGGGGGGGGGGGGGGGGGGGGGGGGGGGGGGGGGGGGGGGGGGGGGGGGGGGGGGGGGGGGGGGGGGGGGGGGGGGGGGGGGGGGGGGGGGGGGGGGGGGGGGGGGGGGGGGGGGGGGGGGGGGGGGGGGGGGGGGGGGGGGGGGGGGGGGGGGGGGGGGGGGGGGGGGGGGGGGGGGGGGGGGGGGGGGGGGGGGGGGGGGGGGGGGGGGGGGGGGGGGGGGGGGGGGGGGGGGGGGGGGGGGGGGGGGGGGGGGGGGGGGGGGGGGGGGGGGGGGGGGGGGGGGGGGGGGGGGGGGGGGGGGGGGGGGGGGGGGGGGGGGGGGGGGGGGGGGGGGGGGGGGGGGGGGGGGGGGGGGGGGGGGGGGGGGGGGGGGGGGGGGGGGGGGGGGGGGGGGGGGGGGGGGGGGGGGGGGGGGGGGGGGGGGGGGGGGGGGGGGGGGGGGGTACCCACTTAGTGACATAATCAACAGCAACCAAAATATGAGTGTACCCATTAGAGGAAGGAAAAGGTCCCATGTAATCAAAACCCCAAACATCAAATGGTTCAATAGCAAGTGAATAATTCATAGGCATTTCTTGATGCTTACCGATATTACCAATCCTTTGACATTCATCACAAGATAAAACAAACTTACGGGCATCCTTGAAGAGAGTAGGCCAATAGAAACTAGACTACAATACCTTATGAGCAGTTCTATCTCCCGCATGATGCCCTCCATAAGCTTCGGAGTGACATTTCTATAGGATTTGTCCATGTTCATGCTCAGGCACACAACGTCTAATAATACCATCTACTCCTTCTTTGTAAAGATGTGGGTCATCCCAAAAGTAATGTCTTAAATCATAGAAGAATTTTTTCTTTTGTTGTTATGTGAAACTAGGTGGTATGTATTTAGCAACGATATAATTAGCATAGTCAGCATACCAAGGAGTATTATGGGAAACATTTATTGCAGCTAATTGTTCATCAGGAAAATTATCATTAATAGGTTGTGGGTCATCAAGGATATTCTCTAACCTAGACAAGTTATCAGCAATGGGGTTCTCAGCTCCCTTTCTATCAGTGATATGTAAGTCAAATTCTTGTAGCAAAAGAACCCACCTAATAAGTCTAGGTTTAGCATCTTTCTTTTCCATAAGATATTTTATAGCAGCATGATCAGTGTGAACAATCACTTTAGAATCAATAATGTAAGATCTAAATTTGTCACAAGCAAACATAATTGCTAAAAATTCTTTTTTAGTAGTAGCATAATTGCGTTGGGCACTGTCTAGAGTTTTACTAGCTTAATGAATAACATTTAATTTCTTATCAACTCTTTGTCCTAGAACAGCACCAACAGCATAATCACTAGCATCACACTTAATTTCAAAAGGCAAGTTCCAATCAGGTGGTTGAACAATAGGTGCAGAAATTAAGGCTTTCTTAAGAGTTTCAAAGGCTTCTACACAATCATCATCAAAAACAAATGGAACATCCTTTTGTAAAAGATTTGTAATAGGCCTAGAAATTTTAGAGAAGTCTTCAATAAATCTCCTATAGAAACCAGCATGATCGAGGAAACTATGAATACCTTTGATATCTTTAGGACATGGCATTTTCTCAATTGCATCAACTTTCGCTTTATCCACCTTAATACCTCATTCAGAAATTTTATGTCCCAAGACAATACCTTCATTAACCATAAAGTGGCACTTCTCCCCATTCAAGACAAGATTAGTTTGCTCACATTTCTACAAAACTCGATCAAGGTTGCTTAGGCAGACATCAAAAGAAGTTCCGTAGACGGAAAAATCATCCATGAAAACCTCAACAATCTTTTCACAAAAATCAGAGAATATAGCAGTCATACATCTTTGAAAAGTAGCAGGTGCATTACATAAACCAAAAGGCATACGTCTATAAGCATAAGTTCCAAAAGGACAAGTAAAGGTGGTTTTCTCTTGATCAGGTTGTGAAACAGGTATTTGAGAAAAACCAAAAAATCCATCAAGAAAACAAAAGTGTGTGTGTGCTTAGATAATCTTTCTAGCATTTGATCAATAAAAGGCAAAGGGTAATGATCTTTTCTAGTTGCTTTATTTAATTTTCTAAAATCAATAACCATTATGTAGCCAGTAACAATTCTTTGTGGAATAAGTTCATTTTTATCATTAGGAACAACAGTAATACCTCCCTTCTTAGGGACACAATGAACATGACTTACCCATCTACTATCAGCTATAGGATAGATTATACATGCTTCTAGAAGCTTCAATATTTCAGCTCTTACCACTTCTTTCATTTTAGGATTTAAACGTCATTGGTGATCAACAACGGGTTTAGCATCAGGTTCTATATTAATTTTATGCTGACAGAGAGTGGGACTAATGCCCTTTAAATCATCAAGAGTATATCCAATAGGAGCTCAGTGCTTCTTCAGAACCTTCAATAATCTTTCTTCTTCATGTTCTGAAAGGTTAGCACTAATAATAACAGGAGATATCTTTTTCTCATCAAGATAAGCATATTTCAGAGTGTCTGGTAATTGTTTTAATTCAAACACAGGATCACCTTTAGGTGGAGGAGGACCTCCTAGAGTTTCAATAGGCAAATTGTGTTTAAGCAAAGGTCGTTGTTCAAAGAAAATTTTATCTATTTCATTTCTTTCATGCAGATGCATATCATTTTCATGGTCTAGCAAATATTGTTCTAGTGGATCAGTAGGAGGCACAGCAATAGAGGCAAGACTAATTATTTCATCCTTACTAGACAATTCTTTCTTATGATGTTTTCTACTAAACTTAGAAAAATTAAACTCATGAGACTCATCACCAAAACTAACACCGACAGTTTGTTTCTCACAATCTATTTTAGCATTAACGGTGTTCAAGAAAGGTCTACCAAAGATAATGGGACAAAAGTCATCTTGTGGGGAAACAAGAACAAGAAAATCAGTAGGGGGTTTTATTTTCCCACACAAGACTTCAACATCTCTAACAATCCCAAGTGGTGTGATGGTGTCTCTATTAGCAAGTTTAATAGTAACATCTATCACTACAAAAAGAAAACCACTTCCGTGATGATACGTGTTTGTCATAGTAGGTCACGTTTTCTATCATGCATGTACATCCATGATGATTTTATGACAGAATCAAGATAGTCATACCTGTGCTGTCGTAGAAGTGTTCCATGACAATACCAAAATTATCATCACGGAAGTGTCCACTTCCATGACGATAAATGGTGTGTCATCGAAGTGCTTTCGTCAAGGGTAACCGACACGTGGCATCCATCGTAATGGGTCGCCGTGAAGCTATTGGGTTCCGGTTTGAATCTGATAACCTGTTAACAGCCCAAACCAATGGGGATTTTCCACGTGTAAAATTCTCAATGGCTAGAGGAACCACGTGTCGGCTCACCGTTGGGACAGATGTCATCCACTCATTGGACCGGAGGCGCCTATGATACGTCGACACATGGCACAGCCCAACAGAGGCCCATTTCGGTGAAAAGGCTGGCCCGTTTGACTTGGTCAAAAGGTAGCGGGCCGGCCCACGGAAAGCCTGTTAACGGCCTGTTCGCATATAGCCCATTTACAGCCCGCTAACTCACGGCCTGTTACGGCCTATCCGAATTAGGCCCAGTAGCATCATCTGGGCCGTCCAATATGATTCTAGCCCGTTGTAACTTCCGTCCCATGTACGGCCCATGATGTCTTTCGGCCCATACGAGGCCCTTTGTAACTCTGGGCCCATTAAAGGCCCGAGGTGAAACTGGCCCATAATGAACAGCGTATCGCTTAATACCCATTAACGGCCCATTATTTCGTAGGCTGTTTCCAGCCCGTGTTAACTTTTGGCCTTCTAAGGGCCCATTTATTCTTGGGCTCATTTCCAGAATTTGGTTATTTACGATCCGCTACTGGCCTATTCCGCTTGTGGGCCAAATTAAGCCCGTGGTTACAGTCGGCCCGACTATGGCCCGTTAACACGTTGGGCTATTGTCATAGCGTCATAAAATATGGTTTATTAACGGCCCGTTATGGTCGGGCCATAAACAGATGATTTCCACTCTAGCCCATTTACAGCCCATTTTACGGACCGTTATTGGTCCACGAATAGTACGGCCCATGTTTGGCGAATCGATTATACGGCCCGTAGAAGGCCCATTGATTAGACGGCCCATAGAAGGCCCATGGATCCTGCGGCCCGTAGAAGGCCCTTGGATCCTACGGCCCGTAGGAGGCCCATGGTCACTACAGCAGGTAGCAGGACCATGGTTACAACAGTCCGTGTGTTGCCATGGTTATTGTGGCCTAGTTATAAAAATAGGTTATTGTGGCCACTAAAAAAATGCGGAAAAAGAACTGCAGTGACTACAAGCAAACAACTAAACAAGACAATAAGGAAATAAATAAGCAAGCAACTAACGCTAGGCTATTACGGCTATTACACATATTACATCCACTGGGCATCAAAGTTCACCACCAGTGCAAATATAGGGAACAAAGTAGCATATTACATACACTGGCTGTCTAAATTGGCCACCAGTGCAAATAAACGCGGCAGCAAAACAAGTCCATAACTAAAACAACTTCAGAAGAGCTCAAGAAACATTATCCTGGGTATCCACCATGCTGGCAATAAGCTTAGCAAGCATATTAGCTTTCTCCTGTTTGGCGCTAAAATCCTCCAAAACTTGTTGTTGCACCAGAAAGTATGCATCTGAATTCTCCAGGGACTTCCGCAGTCCTTCGGCTTCTTGTCGCAGCACAGCTGATCGATGTCTTTCAGCTTGTAGTTGAGACTCAAGAAACCGAACTGATTCAGACAGTGATTTTGAATAGCTTGTGCCAGCGGTAGTGGCCAGTAACTCGAACACTACACCAAGACAGGACTTTGGGGTTGTCTCACTGTCTTCAAGATAGTTTTCCTTAGCTGTTTTATCAGCTTTGTTGGAGACCAACAAGGATGTCTCACTATCCTGAACCTTATCTGCATTACTTCCTTTACCATTGCTTAATAAGGCACTCTTCCCCAATATTTTGTCAGCATTCTAAAAGAAGAAACAAGCAGACACATAACAGGTTTAGCATGTACTAGTATATGAAACTCATTTTGGTGAACCAGTTCATTAGTAAGGTGGACAGGATTAAACTACCAAGTCTTCTATTGCCAAGTACTCCCTCCATCCCAAAATTCTTGTCTTAGATTTGTCTAGATACGGATGTATCTAACACTAAAACGTAACTAGATACATCCGCATTTAGACAAATCTAAGACAAGAATTTTGGGACGGAGGGAGTAGTACATAATAAAAGCATCAAACAAACATATATCTATGTCCTATGGTCACTGCATTGTCTTGCCAAATCAAAATAGAGACATGGTTCAAATCATATCAGTTCAATACAAAGCAGCTCTGAAAGAATACAAAGCGTGGGAAACTACACGGCACAACAAGATTTCAGATGGGTACCACGGGTCTACATGTACAACAACACTATTGGCTCTGTTGTGATGCTAGTAATGTGCATGATATGAGAAGTCAACTGTATACACAATTGAAATTGAAATCAATAGAGCTATTTATAAGAGCAAACCTGTTAAAGAAACATGCGTAAACATACCTGTTGTGCCATTGGAGTTTCGATTGGATCCTTCAATTTAAAAAAAAGTCTGTATGAGTAAATACAGTGATACAAGAGCAAAGCAGTATGCACGATAGCAATGGAATCTTAAATGAGAACATTTCTTCTTCAGGTTTAAGCACTTGTTCTACACGAACAGAGTACAGTAAGATGCAGGCATATAGTACTTAAAAATAAAAAATGAGCTCATAGACCTTACCACATTCTTGGTTCGGGGCCAGTACAGAACAAGGCGTTCCCAGTCATCGTCCCGTAAATGTGTCTTAGGAGAACATAAGGGAATTTGATGAGTTTCTTTGCCAGTGAAATACGTTTTCTTCAGGTAATTCCGATACTGCCACCAAGCATTCTTGAAGATAGCAGAGGTATTAGCACAGGTTACCTCATCCTGAGTTTCCAAATCAGTCCTTCTCTATAGAGAAAAATTGGAAAATTTGCTGTATTATAAGCATCATGGAGGTAGAATGTATGGGACAAAGCAAAGTAATTGCCATGAATAACATTACTTACACATAACTCCTGGACGAACACCTGCAACTGGCAGTTTCCTTCATCTTCAGTATAATATTTCCATGATGGGAAGATACGCACATAGGATTTAACAACATCAAATGCGATAGATGCTAAACTATGAATGGCTGGTTGTGCTTCCTCCACAGGAATAGGTGTACTAACTGGTGGAGTTGGGGTTCGCCGTGGTAGTACTGGCGCTTTGGGCACTGGAGCTGCCATACTAACTGCTCTTATTTGGGAGCTCTGTGGTGGAGATGGTGTTGTATCAACAGGAACTGGGTTACTATCTACTGGGGTTGGGGTTAGATTGGGTGAAGCTGGTTCTCTGTCCATCGCAGTAGGGGTACAATCTGCAAGAGTTTGGGTTATGTGTGGTAGGGCTGGTTCTCGTGCATGTACAACCCGGGTGCTATCTCCACCAAGAGGTAGCACTGTTTTATTTGAAAACCGTGTTTTTACTCCGCTAGATACTGCCATCACCCGCTCCAATTCAAATGGCTGATAAACAGGAAACATAGTTGAATGTACAGACCTTGTATGAGAGACAGATGCAATAGATAGTGTGGAAAAAAGAGGGCATGAAATAGTTGACATGTATATTGTTTAACTAAAAAGGATAGCATGACATAATTTCACATATATGATGTCTATCGAAACTGGATAGCATAGCATGGCATAATTCAAAGATATGATGACTAACTAAACAGGATGGCATGATATAATTATATGATGTCTTTAGTAAACAGGTTCGTGATGTTTGCTTGAACTACGTCGGTATTTCCCCAAAGAGGAAGGGATGATGCAGCATAGCAACGGTAGGTATTTCCCTCAGTGATGAGACCAAGGTTATCGAACCAATAGGAGAACCAAGCAACACTACGTAAACAGCACTTGCACACAAAGAACAAATACTTGCAACCCGGCGTGTTAAAGGGGTTGTCAATCCCTTTCGGGTAACGGCGCCAGAAATTGGCAAACGGACGTGAGATAAATTGTAGTAGATTGGATAAATAGATCATGAATAAAATAAAGTGAAGCAAAATATTTTTTGGGTTTTTAGAAATATAGATCTGAAAATAAAAGTGGCAAATAAATAAAAAGGCAAATAGCAAAATAGATCTAAAAATATATGATGAGAAAATAGACCCGGGGGTCGTAGATTTCACTAGTGGCTTCTCTCGAGAAAAATAGCATACGGTGGGTAAACAAATTACTGTTGGGCAATTGATAGAACTTCAAATAATTATGATGATATCCAGGCAATGATCATTATATAGGCATCACGTCCAAGATTAGTAGACCGACTCCTGCCTGCATCTACTACTATTATTCCACATATCGACCGCTATCGAGCATGCATCTAGTGTTTAAGTTCATGGAGAAACGGAGTAATGCAATAAGAACGATGACATGATATAGACAAGATCTATTTACGTAGAAATAGACCCCATCTTGTTATCCTTAATAGCAACGATACATACGTGTCAGTTCCCCTTCTGTCACTGGGATCAAGCACCGTAAGATCGAACCCATCACAAAGCACCTCTTCCCATGGCAAGAAAAATCGATCTAGTTAGCCTAAATAAACCAAAGATTCAAAGAAGAAATACGAGGCTATAAGTAATCATGCATATAAGAGATCAAAAGACTCAAATAACTTTCATGGATAAAAACATAGATCTGATCATAAACTCAAAGTTCATCGGATCCCAACAAACACACCGCAAAAAGAGTTACATCAAATAGATCTCCAAGAGACCATTGTATTGAGAATCAAAAGAGAGAGAGGAAGCCATCTAGCTACTGCCTACAAACCCGTAGGTCTACAATGGACTACTCACGCATCATCGTAGAGGCACCAATGAGGATGATGAACCCCTCCGTGATGGTGTTTAGATTGGATCTGTGGTTTCTAGAACTTGCGGCAGTTGGAATTGATTTTCATCGACTCCCCTAGGGTTTCTGGAATATTGGGGTATTTATAGAGCAAAGAGGCGGTGCGGGAGGTGGCGAGGTGGGCACAACCCACCTGGGCGCGCCTGGGCCCCCAGGCGCGCCCTAGTGGGTTTTGCTCCCCTCGGAGCCCCCCTCAGGTACTTTCTTGGCCCAACTTGTGTCTTCTGGTCCAGAAAAAATCACCAAAAAGTTTTGCTGCATTTGGACTCCATTTGGTATTGATTTCCTATGAAGTAAAAAACAAGCAAAAAACAGCAACTGGCACTGGGCACTATGTCAATAGGTTAGTCCCAAAAAATGATATAAAGTTGCTATAAAATGATTATAAAACATCCAAGAATGATAATATAACAGCATGGAACAATCAAAAATTATAGATACGTTGGAGACGTATTAGCATCCCCAAGCTTAATTCCTGCTCGTCCTCGAGTAGGTAAATGATAAAAATAGAATTTTTGATGTGGAATGCAGCCTAACATGTTCATCTCATATTCTTTTCTTTGTAGCATGGACATTTGGACTTTTATATGATTCAAAGCAATAGTCTAGTTTTGACATGAAGATTTCAATACTCAAGCATATCAACAAGCAACCATGTCTTTCAAAATATCAACACTAAAGCGAGTTATCCCTAGCCCATTATGCTCAATCATTGATCCATTCATGAAACACACTCGCATATTGGCTACACCCAATGCTCAAGTCCGATCATAGTGCCCCTTAATTGGTGCTTTCTAAGAGAAGATGGAGAATCAAAATTGCATAAAGTAAAAGAAAGGCCCTTCGCAGAGGAAAGTAGGGATTTGTAGAGGTGCCAGAGCTCAAAGCGAAAAAAGGTAGAGATAAAACATTTTGGGTGGCATGCTTTTCCTGTCAACGAAAAAGATCGAGTAGTTCCCAATACTTTCCATGCTAGATATATCATAGGCGGTTCCCAAACAGAAAATAAAGTTTATTCCTTTTTCCACCATTCTTTCACATTCCACGGCTAGCCGAATCCACGGGTGCCGTCCATACCAACACTTTCCAAGGAATTTATTATTTGACAACATGTAAATTCATTTTTCATTTCAGGACTAGGCATCCCTAATACCTTTGCCATACTCTCGTGCAATGACAAGTGAATAAACACTCATCTTGAGAATAACACATCTAGCATGGAAATATATCAACCACCCCCTACTGTTTCATGAGCGGTACGAGCACACAAAAGAGAAATTTATTTTGAAATTAGAGATGGCACATACAAATTTGCTTAGAATGGCACAGAAATACCGCATACAGGTAGGTATAGTGGACTCATATGGCAAAACTGGTTTAAGGATTTTGGATGCACAAGTAGTGATCATACTTAGTGCAAATGAAGGCTAGCAAAAGATTGAGAAGCATCCAACCAAGAAATGAAAAATCTCATAAGCGAGCATTAAGCATAACTAACACCGAATAATGCACCACAAGTAGGATGTAATTTTATTGCATAACTATTGACTTTTGTGCTTGCATAGGGAATCACAAACCTTAACACCAATATTCTTACTAAGCCAAAATTACTCATTAACATGACTCACATATTATATCATCATATCGCAAAACTATTACAAGGAATCAAGTTTATTTTGTCCAATGATCTTCATGAAAGTTTTTATTATATCCCTCTTGAATATCTATCACTTTGGGACTAATTTCATATGTTGCTTTTGATAGCTCAAACAAATCTAAGTGAAGGACATGAGCATAAAAATTTTCTTCTCTCAAAATAATTTAAGTGAAGCAAAAGAGAATTTCTAAAAAAATTACTAACTCTCAAATAAATCTAAGTGAAGCATGAGAGCATTTCTTCAAAAATACTAAAGCACACCGTGCTCAAAAAGATGTAAGTGAAGCACTAGAGCAATTCCATAGCTCATAAAGATTTAAGTGAAGCATAGAGAGCAATTCTATCAAGTCATAGCATAATTTTGGCTTCCTCAAATAGGTGTGTCCAGAAAGGATTCATGACTTAAAATAAAAAGCAAAACAAGCAAAGACTCATATCATACAAGACGCTCCAAGCAAAACTCATGATATGTGACGAATAAAAATATAGCTCCGAGTAAAATACCGATGGTCGTTAGAAGAAAGAGGGGATGCCACTCGGGCATCCCCAAGCTTAGTTGCTTGATTCTCTTTGGATAATGGCTTGGGGTGCCATGGGGCATCCCCAAGCTTAGGATCTTCTTACTCCTTATTCCTTCATCCATCGTAATCTCACCCAAAACTTGAAAACTTCAATCACACAAAACTCAACAAAACCTTCGTGAGATCCGTTAGTATAAGAAAACCAATCTTTACTTTAAGTACTGTAGAAAACCCATTCAAATTTTGTTCTTGCATTATATATACTATATTCTAACTTTACCATGGCTTATAACCTCCAATACAAACCATAGATTCATCAAAATAAGCACACAATGCAAAGAAAACAGAATCTGTCAAAAACAAAACAGTCTGCAAAGATACGAATTGATCTCATACTTCTGTAACTCCAAAAATTCTAAAAAATTAGGAAGACAGAGAAAATTTGTGTATCAGTATTTTTTTAAAAATTCAGAATTTTTCGTCTCCTCTGTGATTTTAAACAATTATTTTACTGGATGCAAAAGTTTCTGTTTTCTAACAAGATCAAATCAACTATCACCAAAGCTATCCCAAAGGCTTTACTTGGCACAAACACTAATTAAAACACAAAAAACACATTCATAACAGTAGCATAATTGTGCAAACACCCAAGAACAGAAAGAAAAAGACAAAAATAAATTTTATTCATTGGGTTGCCTCCCAACAAGCGCTATCGTTTTACGCCCTTAGCTAAGCATAATGCAAAGATCTAAGTATTGTCATCTTTGTTTCTAGATCCATAAGATACCCTCATGATTGATTCATATGGTGGCTTAATTATTGTTCTAGGGAAGTGTTCCATACCCTTTCTCAAAGGAAATTGGAATTTGATGTTTCCTTCTTTTATATCAATCACGGCACCTATAGTGCACAAAAACGGTCTACAAAGAATAATTGGACAAGACAGATTGCAATCAATATCAAGAACAATAAAATCTATGGGCACATAATTCCTATTTGCAAGAATAAGAACATCATTAATTCTTCCCATAGGCTTTTTAATAGTAGAATCCGCCAAGTGCAAATTTAAAGAACATTCTTCAATATCCGTAAGACCAAGCACATCACATAAAGATTTCGAAATTGTAGAAACCCTAGCACCCAAATCACATAAAGCAAAACACTCATAATTTTTAACCTTGACTTTGATAGTAGGTTCCCATTCATCATGTAATTTTCTAGGAATTGAAATTGCTAATTCCAACTTTTCTTCCAAAGCTTTCATCATAGCATCAACAATATGTTTAGTAAAAGCTTTATTTTGTTCATAGGCATGGGGTGAATTTATCATGGATTGCAACAAAGAAATACAATCAATCAAAGAGCAATTATCATAATTAAAGTCTTTGTAATACAAAAGAGTGGGCACATCACTAGTTAAAGTTTTGACCTCTCCAAACCCACTTTTATCAATTTTCTCAACAAGATTTTCACCCTCCAAATTATCAGGACGTCTTCTAGCTAAAGTTGACTCTTCTTCAGTCCCCTTTTCATCAATCTTAATTTTACTAAAGAAGGAATCAATAGAAGAAACACCAATCACTTTAAGATCTTCGTCATTTTTGTGAAAGCAATCACTGGAAAACGCTTTTTCAAAAAAATCTCTTTTAGCCCTAAGCATAGCGGTTCTTTTCTTACTTTCATCCATAGAAACATATAAAGCTTTAATTGATTCTTCAACCTTAGGCACAAAAAATTTCATCTTGAGTTTTTCGACATCATGAGAAATTCTATCAACACTTCTAGACAAATCATCAATCTTACTCAATTTTTCTTCCATCGTAGTGTTAAAATTCTTTTGAGCATTGATAAATTCTTTAATATTATTCTCAAAATTAGAGGTGTTTCTATTATTATTATTATAAGGATTACCATAGGAATTACCATAATTATTAGAGGAATTACTAGGAAAAGGCCTAGGATTAAAATTACCTCTATAAGCATTGTTATTGAAATTTTTTCGAGAGATAAAATTCACATCTACGGTGTCACTACTTTGCTCAATCAAGGTAGACAAAGGCACATCATTAAAATCAATAGGAGCATTTTTATTAGCAACCAATTTCATAAGAGCATCAACTTTTTCACTCAAAGAAGAAATTTCTTCTACCGAATTAACCTTTTTACTAGTAGGAGCTCTTTCGGTATGCCATTGTGAATAATTTGCCATAATATTGTCTAGAAATTTAGTAGCTTCTCCCAAAGTAATTTCCATAAAAGTACCACCCGCGACGGAATCTAAAAGATTTCTAGAAACAAAATTCAATCCCACATAAAAAAATTGTATGATCATCCAAAGATTTAAACCATGAGTAGGACAATTTCTTAGCATCAATTTCATTCTTTCCCAAGATTGCGCAACATGTTCATGCTCAAGTTGCCTAAAATTCATGATTTGCGTCCTAAGGGAAATAATTTTCACGGGCGGAAAATACTTAGTAATAAAAGCATCTTTGCACTTATCCCAAGAATTGATACTATTACGAGGCAAAGAAGAAAACCAAATTTTTGCACGATCTCGCAAAGAAAACGGGAATAATTTCAACTTCACAATATCATTGTCCACATCTTTTTTCTTTTGCATATCGCATAATTCCACGAATGTGTTAAGATGGGACGCGACATCCTCACTAGGAGTACCGGAAAATTGATCTTTCATAACAAGATTCAACAAAGCGGCATTAATATCACAAGACTCCGCACTAGTGGCGGGAGGAGCAATCGGAGTGCTAATAAAATCATTGTTGTTGGTATTGGAGAAATCACACAACTTGGTGCTCTCTTGAGTCATCATGACTACGCAACAAGATTGCACTCAAAAACAGATCTGACGAGAAAACGGAGAACGAAAAAGAGGGCGAATAAAACGGCAATTTTTTGTGAAGTGGGGGAGAGGAAAAGGAGAGGCAAATGGCAAATAATGTAAATTGCAAGGAGATGATATTTGTGATTAGGAACCTGGTAGATGTTGATGATGTCTCCCCGGCAACTGCGCCAGAAATTCCTTCTGATGTTTGCTTGAACTATGTCGGTATTTCCCCAAAGAGGAAGGGATGATGCAGCACAGCAACGGTAGGTATTTCCCTCAGTGATGAGACCAAGGTTATCGAACCAATAGGAGAACCAAGCAACACTACGTAAACAACACCTGCACACAAAGAACAAATACTTGCAACCCGACGTGTTAAAGGGGTTGTCAATCCCTTTCGGGTAACGGCACCAGAAATTGGCAAACGGACGTGAGATAAATTGTAGTAGATTGGATAAATAGATCACGAATAAAATAAAGTGAAGCAAAATATTTTTGGGTTTTTAGAAATATAGAACTGAAAATAAAAGTGGCAAATAAATAAAAAGGCAAATAGCAAAATAGATCTGAAAATATATGATGAGAAAATAGACCCGGGGGCCGTAGATTTCACTAGTGGCTTCTCTCGAGAAAAATAGCATACGGTGGGTAAACAAATTACTGATGGGCAATTGATAGAACTTCAAATAATTATGATGATATCCAGGCAATGATCATTATATAGGCATCACGTCCAAGATTAGTAGACCGACTCCTGCTTGTATCTACTACTATTACTCCACACATCGACCGCTATCCAGCATGCATCTAGTGTATTAAGTTCATGGAGAAATGGAGTAATGCAATAAGAACGATGACATGATACAGACAAGATCTATTTATGTAGAAATAGACCACATCTTGTTATCCTTAATAGCAACGATACATACGTGTCAGTTCCCCTTCTGTCACTGGGATCAAGCACCGTAAGATCGAACCCATCACAAAGCACCTCTTCCCATGGCAAGAAAAATCGATCTAGTTGGCCTAACTAAACCAAAGATTCAAAGAAGAAATACAAGGCTATAAGTAATCATGCATATAAGAGATCAAAAGACTCAAATAACTTTCATGGATAAAAAAATAGATCTGATCCTAAACTCAAAGTTCATCGGATCCCAACAAACACACCGCAAAAAGAGTTACATCAAATAGATCTCCAAGAGACCATTGTATTGAGAATCAAAAGAGAGAGAGGAAGCCATCTAGCTACTGCCTACGGACCCGTAGGTCTACAATGGACTACTCACGCATCATCGGAGAGGCACCAATGAGGATGATGAACCCCTCCGTGATGGTGTTTAGATTGGATCTGTGGTTTCTGAAACTTGTGGTGGCTAGAATTGATTTTCATCGACTCCCCTAGGGTTTCTAGAATATTGGGGTATTTATAGAGCAAAGAGGCGGTCCGGGAGGTGGCCGAGGTGGGCACAACCCACCTGGGCGTGCTTGGGCCCCCAGGCGCACCCTGGTGGGTTGTGCTCCCCTCGGAGCCCCCCTCAGGTACTTTCTTGGCCCAACTTGTGTCTTCTGGTACAGAAAAAATCACCAAAAAGTTTTGCTGCGTTTGGACTCCGTTTGGTATTGATTTCCTGCGAAGTAAAAAACAAACAAAAAACAGCAACTGGCACTGGGCACTATGTCAATAGGTTAGTCCCAAAAAGGGGGGGGGGGGGGGGGGGGGGGGGGGGGGGGGGGGGGGGGGGGGGGGGGGGGGGGGGGGGGGGGGGGGGGGGGGGGGGGGGGGGGGGGGGGGGGGGGGGGGGGGGGGGGGGGGGGGGGGGGGGGGGGGGGGGGGGGGGGGGGGGGGGGGGGGGGGGGGGGGGGGGGGGGGGGGGGGGGGGGGGGGGGGGGGGGGGGGGGGGGGGGGGGGGGGGGGGGGGGGGGGGGGGGGGGGGGGGGGGGGGGGGGGGGGGGGGGGGGGGGGGGGGGGGGGGGGGGGGGGGGGGGGGGGGGGGGGGGGGGGGGGGGGGGGGGGGGGGGGGGGGGGGGGGGGGGGGGGGGGGGGGGGGGGGGGGGGGGGGGGGGGGGGGGGGGGGGGGGGGGGGGGGGGGGGGAGGACTGGTCATCTGTCTCTGAATCCATCTCTGTGGACCTATTAGGACCCAGCAAGAGATCTGCTTTGATGGGTAGCACTATCTGATCTGAAGGCCTTGTTTTCACTCCAGATTTTGATGCTCATATTGGTTCCTACATATTCTACGAAGATCTTTATCGATCAAACCGCATAACAACATACGTTGTTCCCTTTGTCATCGGTATGTTACTTGCCCAAGATTCGATCGTCGGTATCTCAATACCTAGTTCAATCTCATTACCGGCAAGTCTCTTTTACTCGTTCCATAATACATCATCCCGCAACTAACTCATTCGTTGCATTGCTTGCAAGGCTTATAGTGATGTGCATTACCGAGAGGGCCCAGAGATACCTCTCCGACAATCGGAGTGACAAATCCTAATCTTGATCTATGCCAACTCAACAAGTACCATCGGAGACACCTGTAGAGCACCTTTATAATCACCCAGTTATGTTGTGATGTTTGGTAGCACACAAATTGTTCCTCCGGTATTCGGGAGTTGCATAATCTCATTGTCATAGGAACATGTATAAGTCATGAAGAAAGCAGTAGCAACAAACTAAACGATCATCATGCTGAGCTAACGGAATGGGTCAAGTCAATCACATCATTCTCTAATTATGTGATCCCGTTAATCAAATGACAACTCATGTCTATGGCTAGGAAACTTAACCATCTTTGTTTAGCGAGCTAGTCAAGTAGAGGCATACTAGTGACACTATGTTTGTCTATGTATTCACACATGTACTAAGTTTCTGGTTAATACAATTCTAGCATGAATAATAAACATTTATCATGATATAAGGAAATAAATAATAACTTTATTATTGCCTATAGGGCATATTTCCTTCAGAAACATAGTTGAATGTACAAACATTGTATGAGAGACAGATGCAATAGATAGTGTGGAAAAAAGAGGGAATGAAATAGTTGACATGTGTATTGTTTAACTAAAACGGATAGCATGACATAATTTCACATATATGATGTCTATCTAAACTAGATAGCATAGCATAACATAATTCAAAGATATGATGAATAACTAAACAGGATCGCATGACATAATTCACATACATGTTATCTAAGTAATCAGGATCGCATGAGTTAATTCACATGTGTGATTTATATGCTAAGCAGAGGGCATTCCCATATATGATGTCTGGACTAACAATATGGTGTTGAATATTGTGTATATGATGTCTAAACTATGCAATGCAAGACACCAGGGGGGGGGGGGGGGGGGGGGGGGGGGGGGGGGGGGGGGGGGGGGGGGGGGGGGGGGGGGGGGGGGGGGGGGGGGGGGGGGGGGGGGGGGGGGGGGGGGGGGGGGGGGGGGGGGGGGGGGGGGGGGGGGGGGGGGGGGGGGGGGGGGGGGGGGGGGGGGGGGGGGGGGGGGGGGGGGGGGGGGGGGGGGGGGGGGGGGGGGGGGGGGGGGGGGGGGGGGGGGGGGGGGGGGGGGGGGGGGGGGGGGGGGGGGGGGGGGGGGGGGGGGGGGGGGGGGGGGGGGGGGGGGGGGGGGGGGGGGGGGGGGGGGGGGGGGGGGGGGGGGGGGGGGGGGGGGGGGGGGGGGGGGGGGGGGGGGGGGGGGGGGGGGGGGGGGGGGGGGGGGGGGGGGGGGGGGGGGGGGGGGGGGGGGGGGGGGGGGGGGGGGGGGGGGGGGGGGGGGGGGGGGGGGGGGGGGGGGGGGGGGGGGGGGGGGGGGGGGGGGGGGGGGGGGGGGGGGGGGGGGGGGGGGGGGGGGGGGGGGGGGGGGGGGGGGGGGGGGGGGGGGGGGGGGGGGGGGGGGGGGGGGGGGGGGGGGGGGGGGGGGGGGGGGGGGGGGGGGGGGGGGGGGGGGGGGGGGGGGGGGGGGGGGGGGGGGGGGGGGGGGGGGGGGGGGGGGGGGGGGGGGGGGGGGGGGGGGGGGGGGGGGGGGGGGGGGGGGGGGGGGGGGGGGGGGGGGGGGGGGGGGGGGGGGGGGGGGGGGGGGGGGGGGGGGGGGGGGGGGGGGGGGGGGGGGGGGGGGGGGGGGGGGGGGGGGGGGGGGGGGGGGGGGGGGGGGGGGGGGGGGGGGGGGGGGGGGGGGGGGGGGGGGGGGGGGGGGGGGGGGGGGGGGGGGGGGGGGGGGGGGGGGGGGGGGGGGGGGGGGGGGGGGGGGTCAACCCGCGCCTTGTTATATCCCGAAAATTCAGATATCGTGCTCCCAAAACTGGCGCCTTCACATCTCGCGCCTTGCTATCCCGAAATTACAACGCGCGCGAAAACTCCCTCCAACTGCCAAATCCTGACACGCGAAATCCCCCTTGTAACCCTGAGCCGAAAGGGACGCTAGTTCAAATCGGTGGGGGGTACTTTTGTAACGAACCTTACATTTTGGACAAGCGCGTCCCTAAGTCATGGTTCACCCCCTCCCATCACCTCCTTTTTGCCATTCGAAATCCCAGGCCGCCATAACCTCTCCGCTCCAACCGCGAAACCCCACCCTCCTCCGTCCGCCACCTCACCACTGCCCAGCCGGAGCCTCTTCCCCGACGACGTCGTCAACCGCAACAGCTCGACGTCCCTCGTCCACCTCCCCGGATGAGGATCCATCATCCATCTCGTCGTCCCGCCGGTTCAGCCGCCCATCCTCCACCTCCAAGGAGCTTCTCCGACGATCGCCTCGTCTATCGCGGCTGCTCCATCCCCACAGCGCCGCCTTAACCTGCTTCACCGAAACCGCAACATCCTCACCGACTCATCGGACGAAGCCGAGGCCTACTCGGCGCCACCAAAGAGGTTGTACACTCATCGCATCGCACCTTCTCCTTAACTCGACCTCTCGGCACCGGGGGGGGGGGGGGGGGGGGGGGGGGGGGGGGGGGGGGGGGGGGGGGGGGGGGGGGGGGGGGGGGGGGGGGGGGGGGGGGGGGGGGGGGGGGGGGGGGGGGGGGGGGGGGGGGGGGGGGGGGGGGGGGGGGGGGGGGGGGGGGGGGGGGGGGGGGGGGGGGGGGGGGGGGGGGGGGGGGGGGGGGGGGGGGGGGGGGGGGGGGGGGGGGGGGGGGGGGGGGGGGGGGGGGGGGGGGGGGGGGGGGGGGGGGGGGGGGGGGGGGGGGGGGGGGGGGGGGGGGGGGGGGGGGGGGGGGGGGGGGGGGGGGGGGGGGGGGGGGGGGGGGGGGGGGGGGGGGGGGGGGGGGGGGGGGGGGGGGGGGGGGGGGGGGGGGGGGGGGGGGGGGGGGGGGGGGGGGGGGGGGGGGGGGGGGGGGGGGGGGGGGGGGGGGGGGGGGGGGGGGGGGGGGGGGGGGGGGGGGGGGGGGGGGGGGGGGGGGGGGGGGGGGGGGGGGGGGGGGGGGGGGGGGGGGGGGGGGGGGGGGGGGGGGGGGGGGGGGGGGGGGGGGGGGGGGGGGGGGGGGGGGGGGGGGGGGGGGGGGGGGGGGGGGGGGGGGGGGGGGGGGGGGGGGGGGGGGGGGGGGGGGGGGGGGGGGGGGGGGGGGGGGGGGGGGGGGGGGGGGGGGGGGGGGGGGGGGGGGGGGGGGGGGGGGGGGGGGGGGGGGGGGGGGGGGGGGGGGGGGGGGGGGGGGGGGGGGGGGGGGGGGGGGGGGGGGGGTTCAGCCTTGACGTCTTACGGCTCACCGGAGCTGCTCCAACGACAGAACGATTCATCACAACAGAGCAGTGCCCTGGACGCCGTCTACAGATTCTTCAGATCTTCCTCCACACCTCTGACAGCCACCTCTGCCTCAACTGCTTCAACGACCAACCCAATGATGCTGAGGTCGACACGGCTACGTCAAAGAGGTTGTACACTTGTTGCATCACTTATTACTATACATTCACGTCGATCCATTAGGGCTATTTTGGTTCAACGGAAAAACATCGATCCACTGGTTGTTACCATCACTCTAAATTTCTGCATGCTCTCCTTACATAATCTCACCATATTTTTTTGTATGCAGTTCAGATATTGTACACAGTCATGCTGAACATGTAGAGAAAAAGAGAAGAGTTTTGTGCTGCAATACAATGTCATGCAGACATCGCTCCATGGTGGGTTCAATGGCAAACTCTCCCCACCCCTCTCCAGATTGTAATCCAGAGGAAGATATCTGTTCTGAGGCGGGGGGGGGGGGGGGGGGGGGGGGGGGGGGGGGGGGGGGGGGGGGGGGGGGGGGGGGGGGGGGGGGGGGGGGGGGGGGGGGGGGGGGGGGGGGGGGGGGGGGGGGGGGGGGGGGGGGGGGGGGGGGGGGGGGGGGGGGGGGGGGGGGGGGGGGGGGGGGGGGGGGGGGGGGGGGGGGGGGGGGGGGGGGGGGGGGGGGGGGGGGGGGGGGGGGGGGGGGGGGGGGGGGGGGGGGGGGGGGGGGGGGGGGGGGGGGGGGGGGGGGGGGGGGGGGGGGGGGGGGGGGGGGGGGGGGGGGGGGGGGGGGGGGGGGGGGGGGGGGGGGGGGGGGGGGGGGGGGGGGGGGGGGGGGGGGGGGGGGGGGGGGGGGGGGGGGGGGGGGGGGGGGGGGGGGGGGGGGGGGGGGGGGGGGGGGGGGGGGGGGGGGGGGGGGGGGGGGGGGGGGGGGGGGGGGGGGGGGGGGGGGGGGGGGGGGGGGGGGGGGGGGGGGGGGGGGGGGGGGGGGGGGGGGGGGGGGGGGGGGGGGGGGGGGGGGGGGGGGGGGGGGGGGGGGGGGGGGGGGGGGGGGGGGGGGGGGGGGGGGGGGGGGGGGGGGGGGGGGGGGGGGGGGGGGGGGGGGGGGGGGGGGGGGGGGGGGGGGGGGGGGGGGGGGGGGGGGGGGGGGGGGGGGGGGGGGGGGGGGGGGGGGGGGGGGGGGGGGGGGGGGGGGGGGGGGGGGGGGGGGGGGGGGGGGGGGGGGGGGGGGGGGGGGGGGGGGGGGGGGGGGGGGGGGGGGGGGGGGGGGGGGGGGGGGGGGGGGGGGGGGGGGGGGGGGGGGGGGGGGGGGGGGGGGGGGGGGGGGGGGGGGGGGGGGGGGGGGGGGGGGAGGTGGAGGACGGGGCGGCTGAACCGGCGGGACGACGAGATGGACGACGGACCCTCATCCGGGAAGGTGGACGAGGGACGTCGAGCTGTTGCGGTGGACTGTTGACTCTGAACTTAACTGTCGAAACTGAAATTTACTATGGAATCTGAATGCTACTGTCGAAACTGAACGCAATGGTAGCAGAGAGGCACTTGACATGTAGTTTAGGGAGGTCCTGCAGTTCATCTTCAACCTGCACCCCCCTGAGCCGCCAGCCACCACCGGCCGAACCGCCGGCCCCAGCGCCGCCTCGCCGCCCCGAAACAACTCGCTACCGCCGCCCTGGCCAGCCCTCTAGGCCCCCCGCCCCCACCCTGAACCCTAAGATAGATAGTGGGGTACCTCTCCGGCGAGCCCCCGTCCCCGCCGCGGGTGGTTCTTCCTTAACTCCGGTGAGCCCCCCAACCCCTGAAAATCGACTGACCCAAAAGTCGATTCAGTCGACTGAAGTGTGGCTTAATTGGAGCAGAGCAGCAGCAGAGCGAGGGGGAGAGCAGCAGCTGCAGCTGGGCGAGCGAGCGATCGAGCGAGAGTCGGAGCAGCAGCAGCGCGAGCGAGCGAGAGCCGGAGCAGGAGCAGCAGATCCGGCTGGTATGGACGCCGCCGCCGAAGGGACCTCGCACTGGGGGAGAGCCGCCGTGGAGATGTCGCCCGCGGCGCCGGCTTCGGGGGGGGGGGGGGGGGGGGGGGGGGGGGGGGGGGGGGGGGGGGGGGGGGGGGGGGGGGGGGGGGGGGGGGGGGGGGGGGGGGGGGGGGGGGGGGGGGGGGGGGGGGGGGGGGGGGGGGGGGGGGGGGGGGGGGGGGGGGGGGGGGGGGGGGGGGGGGGGGGGGGGGGGGGGGGGGGGGGGGGGGGGGGGGGGGGGGGGGGGGGGGGGGGGGGGGGGGGGGGGGGGGGGGGGGGGGGGGGGGGGGGGGGGGGGGGGGGGGGGGGGGGGGGGGGGGGGGGGGGGGGGGGGGGGGGGGGGGGGGGGGGGGGGGGGGGGGGGGGGGGGGGGGGGGGGGGGGGGGGGGGGGGGGGGGGGGGGGGGGGGGGGGGGGGGGGGGGGGGGGGGGGGGGGGGGGGGGGGGGGGGGGGGGGGGGGGGGGGGGGGGGGGGGGGGGGGGGGGGGGGGGGGGGGGGGGGGGGGGGGGGGGGGGGGGGGGGGGGGGGGGGGGGGGGGGGGGGGGGGGGGGGGGGGGGGGGGGGGGGGGGGGGGGGGGGGGGGGGGGGGGGGGGGGGGGGGGGGGGGGGGGGGGGGGGGGGGGGGGGGGGGGGGGGGGGGGGGGGGGGGGGGGGGGGGGGGGGGGGGGGGGGGGGGGGGGGGGGGGGGGGGGGGGGGGGGGGGGGGGGGGGGGGGGGGGGGGGGGGGGGGGGGGGGGGGGGGGGGGGGGGGGGGGGGGGGGGGGGGGGGGGGGGGGGGGGGGGGGGGGGGGGGGGGGGGGGGGGGGGGGGGGGGGGGGGGGGGGGGGGGGGGGGGGGGGGGGGGGGGGGGGGGGGCGAAAAAAATAAAACTATTCACACCACACAAAGAGAGAGAGTCTTGCCCCGTTTTACTATACAAATGCTATTCAAAGCTACTCCCTCCTTCCATCTATATAGGGCCTAATGCGTTTTTCGATGCTAACTTTGACCAAATATTAGAGCAATGATATATGACATGCAACTTACACAAAGCACACCGTTAAATTCGTCTGTGAAAGGTTCTGTCAATGATATAATTTTCACATTGTGCATGTCATGTAATATTAATCTTGTCAATAGTCAAAGGCGGTCTTAAAAATCTCATTATGCCCTATATAGATGGAAGGAGGGAGTATGAATCCATGTTATGTCCGATTAATTTTTTTTGCTTGCTGTATAATGCATGTAACCTACTCATACCAACATTTTAGTGCATTTCAAATGTCTATACTACCGCTGCAATTCGAACTAAATTTGAATTCTTTTCTCTATTTCAATAAGAATCTACAATCATGATTGTTGCCAACTTCAACCATCATAGTTTCCTTGCTATCCGCCAGATATAAATCAGACGACCTATAATGCACGATGGCAGGCACACCATCATCAACAACTCTGTTTTTTGTAAGACTAGAGATAAAACATATTAAATGTAGTATACCATGTTCATAACCACAGCATGTGTATCACCGTTATATATATTCACACATCCGTCGGTTTGAAACACTATGATAAATTCTTCAAATATCCGAATTCGCTTTTTATAATGAAGTATATATGATCTCTATTCATCTTTTACACCCACACAACCCTCTTATCTCTGTAGCTAGCGCTAACTTTCTCTTGTGCATGCACACGCCCGAATCCCTCTCACCCTCCCTCAGCATTATCTAGCTCCATCGCGCAAATTCGTCTTTTCACTTTAGGTCGCTCACCCGGGGGGGGGGGGGGGGGGGGGGGGGGGGGGGGGGGGGGGGGGGGGGGGGGGGGGGGGGGGGGGGGGGGGGGGGGGGGGGGGGGGGGGGGGGGGGGGGGGGGGGGGGGGGGGGGGGGGGGGGGGGGGGGGGGGGGGGGGGGGGGGGGGGGGGGGGGGGGGGGGGGGGGGGGGGGGGGGGGGGGGGGGGGGGGGGGGGGGGGGGGGGGGGGGGGGGGGGGGGGGGGGGGGGGGGGGGGGGGGGGGGGGGGGGGGGGGGGGGGGGGGGGGGGGGGGGGGGGGGGGGGGGGGGGGGGGGGGGGGGGGGGGGGGGGGGGGGGGGGGGGGGGGGGGGGGGGGGGGGGGGGGGGGGGGGGGGGGGGGGGGGGGGGGGGGGGGGGGGGGGGGGGGGGGGGGGGGGGGGGGGGGGGGGGGGGGGGGGGGGGGGGGGGGGGGGGGGGGGGGGGGGGGGGGGGGGGGGGGGGGGGGGGGGGGGGGGGGGGGGGGGGGGGGGGGGGGGGGGGGGGGGGGGGGGGGGGGGGGGGGGGGGGGGGGGGGGGGGGGGGGGGGGGGGGGGGGGGGGGGGGGGGGGGGGGGGGGGGGGGGGGGGGGGGGGGGGGGGGGGGGGGGGGGGGGGGGGGGGGGGGGGGGGGGGGGGGGGGGGGGGGGGGGGGGGGGGGGGGGGGGGGGGGGGGGGGGGGGGGGGGGGGGGGGGGGGGGGGGGGGGGGGGGGGGGGGGGGGGGGGGGGGGGGGGGGGGGGGGGGGGGGGGGGGGGGGGGGGGGGGGGGGGGGGGGGGGGGGGGGGGGGGGGGGGGGGGGGGGGGGGGGGGGGGGGGGGGGGGGGGGGGGGGGGGGGGGGGGGGGGGGGGGGGGGGGGGGGGGGGGGGGGGGGAGGGTGAGAGGGATGCGGGCGTGTGCATGCACAAGAGAAAGTTAGCGCTTGCTACAAAGATAAGAGGGTTGTGTGGGTGTAAAAGACAAATAGAGATCATATATACTTCATTATAAAAAGCGAATTCGGATATTTGAAGAATTTATCATAGTGTTTCAAACCGACGGATGTGTGAATATATATAACGGTGATACACATGGTGTGGTTATGAACATGGTATACTACATTTAATATATTTTATCTCTACTCTTATAAAAAATGCAGTTGTTGATGATGGTGTGCCTGCCATCCTGCATTATAGGCCGTCTGATTTATATCTGGTGCATAGCAAGGAAACTATGATGGTTGAAGTTGGCAACAATCATGATTGTAGATTCTTATTGAAATAGAGAAACGAATTCAAATTTAGTTCGAATTGCAGCGGTAGTATAGACATTTGGAATGCACTAAAATGTTGGTATCAGTAGGTTACATGCATTATACAGCAAGCGAAAAAATTTAATCGTACATAACATGGATTCATACTCCTTCCTTCCATCTATATAGGGCGTAATGAGATTTTTAAGACCGCCTTTGAGTATTGACAAGATTAATAGTACATGACATGCACAACGTGAAAATTATATCATTGAAAGAACCTTCCACAGACGAATTTAATGGTGTGCTTTGTGTAAGTTGCATGTCATATATCGTTGCTCTAATATTTGGTCAAAGTTAGCATCGAAAAACGCATTAGGCCCTATATAGATGGAAGGAGGGAGTAGCTTTGAATAGCATTTGTATAGTAAAACGGGGCAAGACTCTCCCTTTGTGTGGTGTGAATAGTTTTATTTTTTTCATTTTCTTTTTGGTTGAGGGA